>JAKSZT010053770.1:18952234-19012913 GCA_026826555.1 Tolypeutes matacus
TATATATATATATATACATATATTTTAAGAGGTGCTTAGATTACCTAAGTGGACTTTGATTACATACTTTAGGCAAGTATTTCTTTGTGGTGTGTTTGTATTCTAAGTCTTTCAGGTGCGGTAGTGGGGCTTAACTAGATATAAATACATAATTCCATATTTTGGAATATTCCATATTTTGTTAATTCCTCTTTTATTATGTGGATATTGGTAATAATTTATTTCCAACTATAATACATGCTACCATAAATTAAAATTTATGTTTAACTTCATATACAAAGAGAAAATATGATAGTCACTGTATGATACTTAAAATAATATTTACAATAATTTTTTAAAGTAAACATATATTTTTATTCTTAAATTATAAGAAAAAAAGTGACGCTGTCTGACGAGAGCAGCCGTAATATATATCAATGCATATAGATTTTGTATTTGCTATATAACTTTATAATCATTTGCATATTTCCATGTTTTTCAAGATGATATGTACTTGATTTTGCTTAAAAATGTTGGTATTTGTTCATCCTTCTATGAATGATTTTTCCCTACATAGACAGAAATTTCATAATGCTTATTGATGTAATTTTGAGCATTATGAGATAATATGGAAACTTGAAAACAATTGCTATTTGTTGTGACAAGAAAATGAGTCTGCTTCTTAAATGGGCTGATGATGCTTAGGATATAAATTTTGCACTGAAGCCTCCATCATCTCCATGGACTCTGCCCTGCCATGGAATGAAATCATGACTGGCTTTGTGATCTCAGGCACTGGCTGCTTTGTGGAGAAAAGTAACAGTTCTGATGCCCATGTTCTGAGCCAAGGGGGCTTCTCTCCCTGTGTGATCCTTGCTTTTGTGCCCTATGCAATCACTGGACCTTGCTCTACCTACTTTAGAAGCAATAATGAAAGGGTGAGATTTGCATGTGCCTCCAAGTTACCAAGGATTAGGAAAGATGGTAGTTTGTATAGAAATGAGAAGTTTTACTCATATCTGTACCCTTGGGGTACAGTTTTCATTTTCTTCTCTTTTTTTTCTTTTTTTGTCAAGGTTGAAATTTTGAAACCAGGAAGTTTACCTTTTTGCCATTATGTTTTCCCATTGCTGCCACCACAAGCTAAAACCTATTACTGGAAGACTGCCCTGGGCAAAACCGTGAAATAGGTGAAATTTGTCTGGGATATTTGCTACCTCCTTTTTCTGACTCTGCAGATTCCAAAACACCTAATACTCTTGAGTTGCTCCTGCCTGGGGGTGGGGGCGGCGGGGGGCATGGGGTTCACACTGTGGTGTCAGTGATTGATCACATCCAATATCCTATATTGAGGGATATGAGCTTTTACTGAAAAAGAGAACGTCTGGGGGTAGTAATACCTAACATATAAGAATAAATTTCAGTGGGTAGAATATATGACATCATGGAGGGGGGCAGTTAATGAGTGAGGAGAGCAGTGACTTTCTAATTCTAAAGCAAACTGTGTAAGTGACTACTTCCTCTGTTTTGCTTTGTTGTTTTTGTAAAGCTGGAGTTATTATTAGTGATTAGTGATAATTAGAAGTAGTTTTTGAATTACCATACTTAAATTTGTTAATATACAGGCATGAATGGGCCAAAATTTACTTTTCTTCTTTGAAGAACATACTCAATAATGGTATAAAGTATGACCTGAGGCTATTTTTATATAATGACTCATAAACTCATAGATATGAAGGAATGATTATTATTTAGCATTTCAATTTGTGGTCTACCTTGGAATCATATTTTACTTAACCCAGTCAACACCTTTGTGGATATTAAGAAATAGTTTTGCTGGAGAATAATATAATAAAAAACAAAACAAAACACCATAATATAATCTGAAAGCTAGACAGAGAGAGAGAAAGAGACAGAGAGGGAGAGAGAGAGAGAGAGAACAGCACTGCACTTATCAAGTCTGTTAAAGTTTAAGTTAAAGAGATGGCTCAAAGAGTGTCCTGCTAAGAAGGTGCCCAGTAAATCAGTGAGAGAATTGGGAGAAGAACATCTGAGCTTCTGGCCTCTTAGGGCACAGAGTCACTGTTTCCATTGAGGCCATGTTTATAATTAGAGTAAGTGACCTTGGGAGTCTAGCACTCCTAGCAACGAAACAGATGGCGTGCAACTCCCATCACCCTTACAGCTCGTAAGCCATGATGCTAGCCAACTGGGAAATGAATGTTAAATAAGAATGAATTAGGATATGTTTAAATAATGGCATTGAATATTTCCAATAGAATTTACAATTATTTTAGTACTCATTCACACTAGCTAAAATTCCCCTAATTCAAAATCACTTGGGGGGTAGGGGGGGAGAAAAAAAATAACTTGTGTTTCTTTTTGATGCTTAAAAAAATTGTCTGTCTGGTGAGACCATACATATTCTGATGGCAATTTTATATTTAGACAGAAACAACATATTCTGATGACAAATTTATGTTTAGATGGAAACAAGATTATCAGCTCCACAACTGGGTAAGTTCTTTTAAAAGTTTAAAAAACGATAGCATGTTAGCACTAAAAGGAATTTTGGCAGTTGTGGGGAAAAGAATTTGTGATTGTGATTCTCAGACCAAACTCATTATCAAAACCATCCAGATAACAGTATATTAAATCAGTTAGGGGCAGCGTTTGGGGGAAACAAGCTTTCTGGAACATTGGAAAGCTGGGGCAGAGACGTTGATCAAGGACAGCCAGGCTTTGACTCTGCTTTCTCCTGGATGAGGCTGTGACCTTGCTCATGGGCTGCTGTTTGTAAACATTCCTTTGAATGGAAACATGTCTATTACGTTCAATTTCTTTCTGGGTAAGTGATTTTATCCCCATGAATAAAAGGACAGTGGCATGACAGAATTTGATCATTTCTTAGATTGGCAGAAAGATTCCATATCCTTGGTTAATTAAATTGGGAACTTAATCAAATTCTACAGTGGGCATGTATAGCCCACCTGAAATACTTGTAAAGTTAATTAAGCCCCAATTTTAAAATATGGGGGAAATGCAGTTAATGGGAAAAAAAAAAAATGACTGTCTCAACTGACAGACATCATTAGTGCCAGAACTGGAGATAAAACCCAGGTCTGCTGACCCTTCCCTAATGCTATTATATGATACCCTGTGGTGTTATGACTCAGAAAAGAAAACCCTGACCCCAACTTTTCTGTTAATGACACCAGTTTTCCATCATTTTTTGCCTTTATTCATTTAGTGAATATTTAGTAAGTACCTACAGTGGTAGGGACACAGCAGTGAACAAAAGAGACAAAATCCCTGCACTCATTAGCCTTACGGAATACTCAAGGGAAGTCAGACAATTTACTAAATACATAAGTAAAATATATAGTATGCCAGATGGTGGTAAGTGCTATGAAGAAAAATAAAGTGGAAAAGAGGCATAGGGTGTGTGTGTGAGTGAGGTGTTGAGATTTTAAATAGCGTGGTCAGGGAAGGCCTCACTGACTGGGTAGTCAATTGCTCATGTAGTCATGTAGACTTTACCTCTGGTATCTTCCTTTACATTTCCCTGAAAAGAAAGCTTCCGTTATCTCTTTTTGGCTGAAGATGCACCTTTCCCCCCTCTCCCTACCCCCACCTTCAGATTGTAGGGCCTAATTTTCTAGAACACAAATCCAGATCACATTACTTACCTCCTCTGAAATCTTCAGTGGTTCCATTCAGGACAGCCTGTCCTCCTGGCCATCCAGGCCCTCTGTGATGTGGCCCTAGTGCCTGTTACCTCCCACTTCCTTCCTGCCTGGGCTGGCCATTCGCTGGCCCCTGAACACTAAGAACTTTTCCTTTTCTTGGTCTCTTCTCTATTGGTTTCCCCCCTCTTTTTGGGATACACTTATACCAGTTGAAACCTTAGCCATTCTTCAGGGTCCATCTCAAATGATGTTCCTTCCATGACGCTTTTTCTGATCCCTTCCTGTGCCCTTTCCCCTCCCCACCCCCCACCCCCAAAATCCAGTTAGCTCTTTGAAGTTAAGAATTGTCTCTTAATCATCTTTTTTTTTTTTTAAAGCACAGCTTCTGGTACCTTGTAGATGCCCCATAAGGGTTTGTTGAATCAAATTGAATGCTATATATCAGATTCCACTGGAAATCAGTAATCTCAGCACAAAGTTGAGATTTCAATTTGGTTTCAATATATGGCACATGAAAGTCAGCCAAGACATAAGGGGGAAAAGTATTCAATAAAGTATATTTCTAACAGGAAGGGATTTTCAGTAATATAGCCTATTTTATGTTCAGGGACAGTTGGAGAGAGAATAAACTCACGTGAATTTATGTGGGAAGCTGGCTGTCAGCTGAGCCATGTGGAAATGAATCTGCCTTAAATTGTTTTCTGCTAAAATAAGCAACATTTTAGAAATGTTGTCTGTCTCTTTAGATTAGTACTAAATTATCCCACAGCCCTTTGAAGCTCATCAAGTTGATAATTGTTTCCAATGATCTATAAACAAGCTTGCTTCAAACAACCGTTTTGCATATTTGTGCAAAAGACTCAGGTGTCAAAGGATTGGAAGTTAATAGGGTCAATTCAGGATATCAGTGTCCCCACCTACTGGCTTCTGCCCTGCTCCATGCTGCACATATATGGGTACTAAAGACTTACCTCTGGGAGGTTTAGCCATTTACCATGATCTAGGAGCTGCTGCTTCAATAGGGAACAGAATCTGGAAATGGACGGCTGTACTCATACCCATCACTCCCGGCATCAGGGTTGTGAGACAGCCTCCCGGTTAGCCTCATGAATTTACCCTGGAAGATAACCTCACCATCTGATCTTCTCTGTGACTAGTCAGCTGCTTGTCTGGTTTATGATAGATTCATGGCTAGTGCTGGTATCCAGCTGAAATTCCCTGTCCTTAGGCTGAATTACTGCTGTGCAAAATCCTAAAACAATAAAGTCTCTACTTAGCCGGTTAGTTTTTGCTGGACAAGAATACCAAGGTGTTTTTTTCATAAGGGTACACATAGAGAAAACAAAACAAAATAAGTGAATAAAATCTTTGCTGTTTCCAGCAGAAATGATTTGGAAGACTCTACCCTACTCAAAGGATTAGACTCTCTTGGGCAAGCTCCTTAACCTATATCTGGAACTTTCTGGGGGACAAGACCTTTTAATTCAAGATAATTTTGATGGTAGATGGGCCTACTGCCCTAATTTTCATGACAGGATCTCATTATAAGAAGAATCAAAGTAAAATACACAGAGTGTAAGCTCTGAGACATTTTTTTAAGGCTTTCTGTGTTACTATGTTGGTGTAGCAGTTTGATATGGTTTATGAATTCCAAAAATAGATATTGGATTATGTTTGTAAACTGGTCTGTTCCTCTGAGCATATTAGATTATATTGAATTCAGAAGTTTCACTTTTACTTCATTAAATAATGGTTAAAACTTTGATTGGGCCACATCATTAGGAGGTTGAGTCTCTGCCTCCTTGATGGGCGGGGGCTCACAGAGAAACCACCCCGCAGAGAAGCGAGATCAGAGTTTTGAGCTGGAACCCGAGGAAGTAAACACTCAGGAGAAGAACACAGAGGAATAGAGACGGGTCCACAGACACGGCAGAGGCCCCAGGAAGAGAGAGCGCCTGATAATCTACAGCTGACCTTGGAGAGGATGAGCCCCGGGACAGAGATGAGACTTATCCCAGCCTACGGCTGAGATTGGAAGAAGCTGGGGCCTCAGAGTCTTGGGAGGAGGAGGAAGACAAACCTTTGCAGACATGGCCAGCATCTTGCATCAACACGTGGCAACAGACTCTGGGTGAGAAAGTATCTCTTATGGTACCTTGAGTTGGACTCTTTAGGGCCTTGTGATTGTAAGCTTCTACTCCAAATAAATACCTTTTATAAAAACCAACCAAATTCTGGTATTTTGCATCAGCAACCCTTGGCTGACAAATACAGTTGGTATTTCAATTTAAATGTTAGTACTTCCTTAGTTAGAATTGTAATTGTGGATTTTTCTTATACTCTGAAGTTGAAGGAAAATCATAATGTGCTTGTGAATTTACTAGAACCCACCCAGTCTTCCTAGCCAGAACCTTAGGAATCATTATTAGATATTTGAGACCTGTGTGTTCTACCTTTTAAATATCTCATCTCATCTTATTAAGGTTATCAGTGATCTACATGTTGCTACATCCAGTGAACAAATCTTAATCCTTATTTTTCTTGACTGTCAGTCAAGATGATGTAGGTGATCACTCCCTCTTCCTTTTTTTTTTTATTTGGCTTCCAAAGAAGCCATTCTCTTCTGGCTTTCTTCTGATTTCACTAGTCCCTCCTTCACAATCTTTTTTTCCTCATTCCTGTTCCTCATTTTGATCTCCAATTACTGGAGTGCCCCATTGATCAGTTCCTGGACCTCCTCTCTTGGTGATGTTTCAGGCTTATACCTTTTCTATGCTGATGAGTCCCAAATTTATATCCCTACCCCAGACTTCTCTCCTGAACTCCAGACTCAGATATCCAATTGTCTACCAGTCCTCTCCATTTGTATGTCTAGTTGGATTTGAAACCCAAATATCTAAAGCAGAACTACTGATGGTTCCTCTCTCTCCTGCTTCTCCTATAGTTTTCCCCACCAGAATTTCCTGACAGATTAGACATGGAGTATGAGAAAAAGAGAAGAATCAAGGACTTTTCCAAAATTTTTGGCCTGAGTACATGGAAAGACGAAATAACCATGTCTACTCTGTCAGGAAATTCTGCTGTTTCTGTCTTCAAACTATATTCATCATACAGATATTTCTCACTACCTCTGCCTCTCCAAGGCACCTACATTGCTACAACAGCCTTCTAACTAGTCTCCCTACTTCTGCCCACTCTAGTTTTTTCTCAAAACACCAGTCATGGTTTTCATGTCACTTCTCTGTTCCAGACCCTTCAGTGGTTTCCCATTTTCCTCAGAGTAAAAGTCATAGGCCTTAAAATGACTTATAAGGCACCATATTATTTGGCTCCTTGTTTACCTCTGTGAATTCAGCTTTTCATGACTGTTCTCCCAATCACAATGTCCCAGGTACACTGGCCTGTTTACTGATCCTTACCAAGCAAACATACTATAAGACTGACAAATCAGACAGCAAACATAAAGGATCAGGCCAAAACAAATCAAAGACCTTACCCAGTATCACATTTTACTAAATAATGTCAAGGATACAGGCAATCAAAAGGCTTAGACAAATGAGAGAGAAGTCTCTCAATGGATCTATTCTGACCCTCTGTCTCAGAGTAGTGAGGTCTTCATGTGAGGTTCACAGGATTCCTTTACATAGCAGAAACATTTCAATTAGAAAACACGCCCCAGAAAGTTGTATTTCTAAATGATATTCTTCAGGGAGACATACCTCAGAGATCTTAGGTTCTATTTACTATAGGTAATCCTTAGCCACAGGCATCCCACAATGGGCATTTCAGAGCAAGAGTCTTCCTTCAGGGCAAGTATCATTATTCTACTCACCCAGAAGTCCAGGTGACCAGGGGATTAGACTAAGTCATCTGCCTTTGCCATGCCATCTGTTGCCACCTTCTTCTCCCACCTCTGATGACTTTTTCCTGTCCTCATAAAAGCATACACCTGCTGTAGGACCATTGCATTTGGACTTCCCTCTTATTGAAATGTTCTGGACCTCGATATTCTCATAGCCTGCTCCTTCACTTTCCTCATGTCTATTTTTTTTTTTAAAGATTTATTTTATTTATCCCCCCTCCTTGTTGTTTGAGCTCACTATCTGCTCTCTGTGCCTGTTCATTGTGTGCTCTCGGTGTCTGCTCGTCTTCTTTTTTAGGAGGCAAAACCCAAACTAAAACCAAACCCGGGACCTCCCGTGTGGGACGGAAGTGGCCAATTGCTTAAGCTACATCTTTTTCCTGCTTGTTGTGTCTATCATTGAGTTTCCTTGTTATGTCACCTCGTTGCATCGTCTTGTTGTGTCAGCTCACTGTGCCAGCCCATTGCGTCAACTTGCGGTCTTGTTCGTCTTCTTTAGGAGGCACCAGGAACCAAAACTGGGACCTCCCATGTGGTAGGCCAGCTCCCAACTGCTTGAGCCACATCTGCTTCCCTCCTTCATGTCTTTACTTATTTTCTTGGTGAGACACTCTCTGGTTATCCTATGTAAGATTTCAATCCCACCCCTGACACATTCTCTTCCTCTTTCCAGACATTTTTTTCTCTTTTGCACTTATTCCTATCTAAAATATTTTATATTTTACATATTCATTTTTTGTTTGTTTGCTTTTTTTAAAAAAGTTTATTTTATTTATTTCTCCCCACCCCCCACCCCCCATTGTTTTGTGCTCGCTGTCTGCTCTCTGTGTGTTCTTCTGTGTCCGCTTGTCTTCTCTTTGGGCAGCATCGGGAACCAATCCTGGGACCTTCTGGAGTGGGAGAGAGGCGCTCAATCTCTTGTGACACCTCAGTACCCTGGTCTGCTGCATCTCTCATTGTCTCTCCTCTGTGTTTCTTTTTGTTGCATCATCTTGCTGTGCCAGCTCTCTGTGCAGGCCAGCACTCCGTGTGGGCCAGCTCTCCTGTGAGGGCCAGCTTGCTGCACAGGCCAGCTTGCCTTTCACCAGGAGGCCCTGGGAATTGAACCCTGGACCTCCTATATGGTAGACAGGAGCCCAGTTGCTTGAGCCACATCCGTTTCCCCACAATCATGTTTTGTTATCTGCTTTATTCACCTAATAATATATGATGGGATTCCTTCTAAGACAGAATACATATAGAAAATCTACATTTAGAATCATGCATAACAGATTCATAGTATTTATTCCATTGTGTGGAAGTACTTTGTTTTATTTAATCAATTGATTTTATTATTTGAAGTATTCCATTGAATGGATATAACAATACAATAGTACCATAGAAAACAATATTTGCAGGTGATTGTTGATTTATTTTGTTTTTGTCAGGTTGTTCTTTTGTATGTATACAAGATGTTCCAGGAAGATACACACCAAAATGTTAATAGCAATTATCTCTAAGTAGTGGGATTATGAGTGATTTAAATTTTCTTATACTTATTTGTATTCTTCCAAAGATTCTATGAAAAATCACTTTATATATAATTTGTTTGTTTTTTTATTGTCATCAATCTCAGCAAGTCATTGTCCTTTTTTTTTTTTTACTTTATTTTGTACATTTAATAATTGAAATTATAAACAATTAAAAACTAAAAAGTAAACACAGATGAATAAATATATACATTTCTCAATTGTAATGGATACATATAAATTTTTTTGAATGAAACAATGTTACACAATATATTTGGTTCATAGTAACACATTTATACAGTATTTGTCCTTTTGTGTCTGGCTTGCTTTGCTCAACATAATGTCCTCCAGGTTCATCCATGTTGTCATATGCTTTACTACTTCACTTCTTCTTACAGCTGCATACATATTCGTTTTTATAGACTGTTTCCTTCATAAAAATATAAAGTTCCATGAAGGTAGAGCTTTTTGTTCACTGCTATTCCTAGTGCCTAGAACAGTACCTGACCATGGTTGGTGCTCATACTATATTTGTTGAATGAATTCCTGTCTTTCTATCCCTACTACCACTGCCTTGGTGAGGGCCTTGCCATTTCTCAGATTACTGCAGTTTCCTCCTTATAGGCTACTGGCATCTGCTTCCATGTGATCTTTCTAAAATTCAAATCTGGTCCTATCACTCTCCTGCACAAAAATTTTCATTGGCTCCCCATTGCCTTCAGTATAAAATCCGTATTTTTTAGCATGATGCCCAAGGTCCTGCTTACCTCTACATCCTCATTGTAGTCACTTTCTCATTCATGCTCTACATTATATGTGTCTTTGCCCCTCAAGGTCTTAGTATATTTATTCCTGAATTTTTGTGCCTGAATAGACCTATCTGAATCATCTGAATAATTAGCTCATTGATAATGTCCTAAGGTTCCTTCCTGGAATGTTTCACCTGATTTTCTTGAGTCTGGACTAAATGTTCTCCTCCCATAGCAACCAGTGCCTGCCTTGGCGATAACATGTATACATTATGCAATAATTATCCTTAAATATATATGTCTCTTTCACTAGATTTCAAGCTTCTTGAATTCTATTCATTTTGTATTTCCAGGCCATTGATATTTTTGGTACAGAGTGGTCCTCCAAATTGGTGGAATAGATAAAGCCGTAAACCAAAGAATAAAGAGCATTTTGAATGGTAGTTGCCTTGTAAAAATTGTTCTGCCTCAGTTTCAAGGCGCAGAAGAATATCTCCTTAGTCATATGTCATACCAGTATGTACAAAGAGCAGCAACCTGATCCTTCTGGGATCAAGTCTGGGAGGGAAATGGTGATGTTGGTGTAGTTAGTGAATGTACAGGGAATATTTTTAAGTGACATTCCCTCAAATAACTAAACAAGATGAGGACAATTGATTATCTTTATCCCATACTTGAAAGCACTAAAGAAAGTAGCCATAATTAAATCCTTGTCATGTTTTTAAAGAGGCTAGCTTAAAGAAGGTAATGGAAATTTTTTGAGCCATTATTTTGTTATATTTTACTGATAGTCAAGTGTTAGCTAGAGAAGAGCACATTTTCCATTGAGTCTCACAATTCTTGGCTTCTTGAAATTTTATTCTTGATACCAAATATCTTAATTTGTAACTTCAAACACCATGTTTTTTTATCTTTATGTATTTAAACTGTAATTGATTAAAATAATTTAAAATATGTATTTGCTAGTTTATTAATATAAGCTTGTATGTTTTTATTAAACTCACACACATGGGCAATCTGTCATGGCAATTAAAAATATATAGTCATGCGTTTTTCATAGAATTTTTATTCATGTAATTTGTAATATCTGTTTTGATTGCATACTTCATTAGAGAGAACCATACTTTCCTCATATATTTCATATAAAAATTACGATTCTTGTGTATTTCTTTAAGTAACTCAATCATTATGATTAAAATATTTGGGAAAGAGATTTGCAAGTGTAGAAAAGTATTGCTATGAAAATGTCCTTACAGTTTCATAACTTTCACATTGTCCTATAGTTGTCACCCCAAAATATTATGTCTTTTTTGCTTCTCCAGTTGACAAATTCTTTCTAAATTAGGTCCAAGAATGACCAATGTTATACCAGATTGTTCTCTGTAATGAATTGGCCAAGGGACCAGTGTACTTTAAAACTAGTACTGTAGAATTCTGATTATAATTTAGGTAATTATTTTGTTTCCTCATTTAATTACCTGCTAATGTCCATAATTAGAAGTATTGAAAAATATAATTTTAACATATTTACCTTTTAAAATATTACTTTCTTCATAAAGTCAGTATTTTAAATGGAATTTTTATAAATATGAGCCATAATATAGAAGATATGAAAACAGAGAACAAATGAAGATAATTAGTGGTTGATTGAAGGCCTCACTTTGCTTTGAGAGCATCTTTTATATTTTACTCTCAACCTTCTCATTTTCAGTCAATTCACCTTGTTTCTTCTAAAGTGTGCAAATCGTACTTTCTCATGATCATTCCACGGTTTAAGAGATGACACATTAAATTGATCTTTCACTTAGTTCTCCAAATATCCACTTTATTCAAATTTGTGATTGAAGGAAGTATAGAGGAACAACTCTTAGTTATTGTTATTTTATTGATGTTCTAAGAATTTCTTTATTAGTCATAATGCAAAGTTGGGGCATTTAGTAAGTACACTTCATTGTGCCAGGGAAACATCTTGCTTAAATATTGAATCAAATGTCCTTTGGAAAAGGGTGTTTTAAAGATGTGTAAGTGATATATTTTGTACCTAATGTAATTGTTCACTGTATTGTGTAAACAAATAAGCTAGTTTAAATAAGCTCATAATGAATTTTTAATTTATAGAGAAATGAATAAGTAGGGCAAAGAGAGGTGCAAATAATTTGCCTTGTATAGTAATTGAAGAATCACTTGAGTAAAATCCCCAATGACCTAGCTTTTGTTGGACTAAAGAATGCAATTATATTAAAAATTAATACTTCAGGGTAATATGAAACCAGTGCTGCCTGAATTGTTGTGTGCCAAATTAGGTTGCTGTAAACAATAACAAAATGGGTGATTGTGTAAATGAGAGCAGAGTTATTTAAACTTGCAGTAGCATGTTTAATGAGATTCAGTGAAAGCAGGAAATGTTTAATTTAGTAACTGGTGACCTGAATCAATCTGTCCTACAGAATAATAGACTTTTGGATTAATTTTCATTTAAAACAAAATAACTGAATATCCCTGTTAATATATAATATAGGCTATTTCATATGATTCTTTTTTGTAAGAGAAATGACAGTTTTCAAGGGCAATTCTTATGAGTTCCATGTGAAACACTGCCAACCAAATTATAGTTGCTGGGAGTTGTAATAATAGGGATGGAATTGCTATAATTGTCATTTTCATTAGTCCACAGCTAATTGATATATTAATTTGCAATCTAGACTAAAATGTAAAGAATTGTTATATATGGGTTTGGGGATCATGGGTAATTTAAAAAATTGAATGTTAATTGAATTACTTTTGATAGTTACATTTGAGAGTTATATATGTGCTATATAAAAATTAGCATTGATAAAGAGCTAAAGATTTTTTCCCGGTAGGAAAATAGACATGTTAGATACACGTTTGCATGGAATTTCTTTTCTTTTTTTCCTATAAAATGTTAGAACTTTGGGGCTCAGCAATTATCCAATAAACCTGATATTAGGTATGCTGATGGTTCACCTTGAGGATTAAAAACGGCACTTTGTGTGCAATAGTGGGTAGTGAAATATCCTAGCTCAGAGGACTTTTTCATCCATGAAATAGCCTTCTTCTGTTCATTTGTTTACCAGATCAGAGATGAGTGAAAACAAAAATTTTCTGTATTATGGCCTAAATTTGTAAACTTCCACTATACAAATTTGCATACATTCAAAGACTTTTAGGATCTTTTCAGAATGCCTTAGGACCATCCACTTGAGATAAGCCACAAAACAACAACAAACAAACAATTTCTGCCAAATAAGAGCTAGTTAACTTGCTTTTCTCCACCGTTCATAGCCACCAAAGCAAAGTTTTACAAGTCTGTATCATTCAGAAATCTCTTCCAAGGAGGATATCTGCCTGGGGTGGGTGGGGGGGTGGGTAGGGTAGGTGGATACCTAGCCTTCCAATCTGTCTGCCTAAAGTTAAACATTTTCTGCAAATATTTTCTTTAGCACTTCAGTGTTTTGAAGAACATTGATTTAGTTGCTGTTATTTAAAAATCAGTATATTTTACCCAAGAATCTTGATATCTGGTTTTCTTTACATATTAGATCAGACAACACTGTACCCACACCTCTGCCTGCCAGTGGCTTTCTGGGACTAAGATATCAATGCCCTGGTGAGCTTACTAAGGGCTTACTAGAGGCACTAAGTTCATTTGCTTGTTTACATTACTTGCCTGACTTGTCAGCATCTGACATTATGAACTTTGGCTTAAATAATTCTCAAACTTCAGGTTTGAGAGCTTGAAAGTAGCAGGTTTGAAGAGCCTTAATACACATTAATACATATTTTGTGATTATTAGGTAACAAACTCTGACCACAATTAGTTCACATGATTTTTCTCTCCTGGTTAAAGCCCTTCCAGTTCCCTCCTCTGAGCTCTGATGTTGCTTCTGATGACCTTGGCCTGGCTTTGCTCTCAGGGTTTGATTTTCTACCATTCCCCAAGGCAACAGAATCACATCCAACTTTCTTTCACCTTTGGCCATTTGCCTGTTTACATTTGTATGTACCCTTGCCTCCTGCCCAGAAAGCTCCCCAGCCCTTGTTCATCTGGCCTAAGTACATCCTCCTTTCCTGGAAAGCCTTCCCTAATGTTCACTCTTCTGAGGCATGCCCCACTCCACCAGAGCTCCTTGAGACCTAGCAGGCACCACCAGCTGCTACACTCTTAACCTAGCACTGTGCTGGAGAGCATTCACTCATCAATGGTTTTATGTTTTTTTGGTATCATTTGCATGTCATAATTCCCCCATAGTATTGAACTTTAGGTAGTTTACATTTGGGGAAATATTTAATTTTAGTGGATTCCCACCCCCCCCCCCACCAAGTTATTCTGGTGAAATGCTTATCATAATAAGGTTTTATTGGATTACAATGAGGCTTTTATCTCCCATATCCTCTTTTTTAAACCTATTTTCTCCTTTTGGAAAAATATACAAACATTTGAAGTAATTAGAGGAAGCCCAAGCAACATTAGTAAAATCTGTAAACCATTTTGTAATTCATATTATTTTTAATTAAAAAAAGCATTTTATATAGATATGAACTAAAATTAGTTCTTATGTGTAATGGCATGTCAATTTTGGAATCTGATAACTGTGTAAATGTTGTGTCCAGCAAGACACTAAGGTTTTAGAATACATAATAGAAGAAACTATTTTCTAATGCTCAGGATTTAAAAAGCAAACAAGTTTATATATCTGAAACAATATTTTTATTTAAATATTTAAGAAAGCAAATTTAGTGTCAATTTCAAGCCTAATGCAACATTGGTGCCATGTATTATTTACCAGAGGCTAGTATTCTTGTCCTTCCTTGCCTTCAATCTCAAATTACTTTCCAATCTTTCCCATTTTCCAGTGGCTATGTCCACTAGATTTTCTCTTTTCAAGGTATGTGACAGTTACTTAAAATATACTTTTGACAGTATTTAGGGTGCCTGCTCTTCTGCCATAATGATTTCTATCTCATGGAACCCATTTTCCAGGTCTGAGTTTATAATACCCTTTTCAGAACTTTTTCCATTGGGATATTTCTAGAAGATAGTTCCTACACCCACATAAACATTCTTGTGCATGTGTAAACACACACATACACACTTTGCATTTGTTTGCACTTTTTGGTTGATGATGCTAGCTTTCTGTCTACCATCAGCTGTATCATTCTGTTGCTTCATTTGAACTCATTCCCAGTGGAAAGAATGCTGCATATGGGCTTAGAATAGAAAAGGCCATCCTTCGTACTCCTGAATGACCTATTTTCAGAAGTGATAATAGGTAAGATTCAGAGAAATGGTTTCCTTTCACTTGGTTAATTACAATTCTGTTTCTCATTATTGTTCATTTAACAGTTTTCACAGATATGATACAGTTCCATTTGGAGTGGTTACTAGGTAGGCTTTGAGACAAGTTCTTGCAATAGGTAATGAAACTCATGAAGAAAGAGGCACCAGAGTGGTACTACAGTTTTAGTTGTAAGATGGACATTCAAGAGAAATATTACTGTCCCCCCAGTAATATTGTTAGAAGAAGTTTGTAAATATTTAATTAAAATAACTACAAGAAGAAAGTATGGAGTTGAAACTTTTACGTTTCTAAGGCATGCAACTTTCTGGTTATATAGAATTGCAACCAATTAATAAAGTTGAGGGACTTTAAGATCTATTATTGTTGTGGAGACTTACTAATCCGTCCAAGAATATC
The DNA here is from genome assembly GCA_026826555.1 of Tolypeutes matacus. Taxonomy (NCBI): domain Eukaryota; kingdom Metazoa; phylum Chordata; class Mammalia; order Cingulata; family Chlamyphoridae; genus Tolypeutes; species Tolypeutes matacus. The sequence goes on from JAKSZT010053770.1 coordinate 18,967,739, forward strand.
ACCTTTAACAACCTGGGAATTTACTAGTACAGTGCTCATTCCTGTCAGTATGTTTCAGTAATAGAGCTTTTAATTCTCTAAGAGTTTCAGATGGAGAACTACTAGTGATAGAGAACACTTTCTGCATAATAAAAACAGTTCATATATCAGTGTATAATAAATAAATATTTTAGATTCAGCATAATAAATATTTCTGGAATGATCAAATGACCAGTGAACAAGGCACATTATGCCATGTTTATAAAAATCCCTGTTATTATTTTGAAGACAAATGCTACTTACTTGGGATAAAAAGAATAAAGCAGTCCTTTTTTTTTTTTTTTTTTTTAAGGAGGTACTGGGGAAATGAACCCAGGACCTTTTACATAGGAAGCAAGCACTCAACCACTTGAGGTACATCTGCTCCCCAAAGCAGTCCTTTTAAGTAACAGTATTTTTCACCTTCAGATATTTGGGTCTCAAGAAAAGTACACAAAAATAGATTGTTATATGATAGAAAAAAAAAAATCTCTCCTTTTTCTTCCCTAGTAAAACAGCTTAGTAAATATAGCAAAGTATTTTTAAAGTACTATAGAACATAAAATAATAGATCATTTGTAAATAATTGTCATCCTGAAAGATATTAGCATTTGACAGTCCAAAACTTAATTAGTTGAGACATTTTTAAAGATTTACTTTTCTTTCCCTTTTAGAAAAATTCTAAAACATTCCTGTTTTTAGTCTCCCAAATTTGGTTTCCTTTAATCACTAGTCATGATCTAGTTGTGCTTTAAGCTTTAGTTGAGTTGAGGGAACATTTAGAGTGATCATCTAACATGTCCAGCAATTCAGGGATGCTGGAGGCCTTCAGGAGAAGAGGGATTGTAAAATACAAAACAAAAAACTAACAACAACAACAAAAACCTCCAGTGAGCTCATTTGTGCAATATGAATGGCTTACTAGGTGAAATACAGCTGATGCACAAAGTACATGGGCAGTTCAGGTTAATGAATTGTGCTTTGCAGCCCACTGGGTTTTTCACCACTCCAGAAACTGCTTTTCCCAGTGTTCTTTAACTGGGCCCTGGGATTGTGAAGTACTGTGATACAGTTCCCTTTTTTTCTTTAATGCTCTGGAGGTGGAACTATGAAAGGCAGATTCGTTTATTGTTTAGTTGAAACAGAATAACTGCAATTCCAGGAACATATTGGACTTCAGTTAGGAGTGCTTTGTCATAAATAATCTTGGAAGAGATTGGATTCTCACCTCACTGATATACTTCAGCTATGCGTTAAAATCTCAGAGTCTAAAAGGACTGATTTATTGTTGAACTGAGTGATCACTGAGCAACGTGTACCTTTTCTTGTTCTGCTCTATTGTTGCTGTCTCTATTTCCCTAAAGTGTATTCAGAAAAAGTTCGTGGTAAGGGAAACAAATATTCTATTTTCTGAATTATTCTTTTCATTTTAGTCTCCATTAAAAAAAAAAAATCAATTCTATTATGCACAACCCTCTCAGTGAATAATTCTTCATGATCAGGAAAGGAAACCTATTTCATAGATTGGTTAAGGGCATTTTCCATTGTTGGATCAGATGAATCATATTTTTCACATGTAATATTAGAACATTTTAAATTGTAACATGTTTTTGCTTGAGGCTGCAAATACTTTACCAATACCTACAAATACCTTTTATTGATTGTGAAAATGTTTTTTTTTTTTTTTTTTCCCACCATTAAAGTATATTTGCTTCATTTTATTTCAAGATATTTGGTTCCATAAATCATCTGGAAATATAGAAAATCTAGTATTTCTCTCCTAGGTGAGTAATGTGCCTGTGATGGCCAGGGGAATACTTTGGCTGTGAGAACAACTCTTATCTGAAGCAGAAGATAAACTTTGCTCTGCATGATCAATTTACTGTAGGCCACATTAGTTATATTTGCAGTTTTCTATGAAGAACCTACAATCAGGTTAAACTCAGTAATATTTTCTGGGTCTTTAGTGATGTTTAAAGATGAAAGTTATAAAACATATGGCTAGACCCTGGTGTATATAACAAATAGCACTTTGCTTCTTTGATTCAAACAATGTTGCTGTGGTCAGTTACTCTGTATTGGAAAGAATCATTCTGTGCACAGGTTTGTCTTTGCCAACTAGGATAGACTGGTATTAATTTTTTAAACCATTTTTTTTAAACCATTTTTTTCCTGACAGACGTTTGATGTATGTTATTTAATTTTAATTTGGAGTGAATTTTATCTCTATTTCTACAGAATTAGCTAACTCATACTAGTAAGTTGTAGAGCCATAATTCATATTTATGTCTATTTCCAAAACTTTTATCTTTCCATTTCTGCCTATTACTTCCTGTCTTGTATAAGAATTAATTTGTTTACAAAGTAAATCATATTTTAAATTTGATACATAATAGAAAATAGTGGTGAATCTATTTTTTTTGGCATTGAATTGTGTATATATATATTTTAATAACAAATATTTTTTTAATTTTTAAAAGAGACTTAGATTACATAAATGTTATTATAGGGATTCCCATATGCCTCACCTCCCACACCTCCCACAACCTCCCACATAAACATCCTTCATTAGTGTGGCCACATCACCTGCAATGGATATATACATCCTGGGGCTTTGCCATTAAGCATGGACCATAGTTCACATTGTAGACAACACTCTCTCCCACACAGTTCTACATGTTATATGATGATATAAAATGGACTATATCTGTCATTGCAGTGTCACTCAGGATAATTTCCAAGTCCCAAAACAGCCCCTGTATTACAAACTGCTTTTCCCTCTCCCTGCCCCCAAAGCATCCAGTGGCCACTGGCTCCACCTCACTGTTGTAATTTCTTCCATTGCTTGAATCACAATATGTCTACAACAGAATATTAGTAAGTCCACTCTAGTCCATAGCTCTTCCCCCAGTCCTGAGGAGTCTGGAATGGTGATGTCCATTCCACCTCCAAGTGAGAGGGGGCTTATATCCCATGGATAAGATGGATGGGATTATCCTGCCTGCAGCTGTGGACTCTCTCCATTCCTTGGGATGGCCGTTGTCCATCATCATCTCCCCGCCAGGTGTCCTGGGTGAGTCTATTGAGCTGTAGAGTAGGAGTTGCAGCTCCATCGAGATTCTAGGCCCAGCTGGCACATGGACAGAACAAAGACTCCAGTCTCTGGAGGTACACCTACAAACTCCAGCACCACATATAGGTTTGAAGAAGGGACAGATGAACCATGTGCAGGGAAGACATATTTGAGTCCAACTCTGTCACTCTTAGGAGCACAGATTCCAAAGTTTGGCCCACTGATAAGGCACCAAACACCGGAGCTATCCCCCCTTGTATAGGACCTGCGTGTCTTCAGAGCCCCCAGGAGCCCCTCTATTTGGGGTGATATCCACTGAATCTCTTTTTAATGTGACATTTTTTTGGCAAAGATTTATTTCTAACTTTGGATTGTTGTATATTATATTTTCTTTAAATAAGGCACCCCAATAATGGCTTGGAGTATGTTTACAGATGTTTAAATGGATGCAGTCTTTTCTTTTTTTAAATTAATTTTTATTAATTTTTAATTTTTTTAAAAACAATTTATTGATATATATCATTCATACATGAACATACATAAAATATAAGTGTTCAGTAAACATTGTGAACTTAAAAAACAAACATACATAACATCATACAGGGCTCCCACACATCAACCCCCACAAACACCCTGCATTGTTGTGAAACATTTGTTAACAAATCATGAAAGAGCATCGTCAAAGTATTACTACTAACTATAGTCCGTATCTTCCTCCCCTATACATTTTTTTAAGGATTTATTTATTTACTTACTTTTATCTATTTTTATCCCCCACCTTCCATTATTGCTGTTTCTGTGTCCATTCACTGGGCCCCTCTCTGTGTCTGTTTCCTGCCCTCTCTTCTCATCCTTCTCCTCCTGTCTTCACTGGGATTCGATCCTCAGAACCTCCGATATGGGAGAGAGGCATCCTACCGCCTGCACCAACTTAGTTCCTGGTATTTTGGCGTGTCTTGTCTTGGCTCTCCCTGTGTCACTCTCCTGTTATGTCGTCATTTTGTTGCATGGCTCGTGGGGCCTGGCGGCGCGCCTGCTCACAGGTCCTGGTGGTGTGCCCGCGTACAGGGCCTGGTGGCCCACATGCCTTCTATATTCTTCTTTTTAAAATTTTTATCGGGAGATCCTGGGGATCGAACCCAGGTCCCTCCATATGGGAGACGGACACCCGCCTACCCGAGCCACATCCATCCCCCTGCTATGTCTCTTAAGGTTGACCAAAGATACCTAGAGTTACAGTCTTTTCCCATACAGGATGGTCATATAATAAATCAGGTTTAGTTTATCACCAGCATTCTGAAAACCAGACCTAGGGAGAAAACTAGATCTGGGGACACATGCATGGTTTCTAATATAGCGGATGTTTAGCCTACCCTGATTATCACAAAATCAGGGCAGTGAGAATATTCCCAGGATGCAGTCTTGTTGATAATATTCAAGATTATATTAAATTAATAGTTTTTAGAAAATAAGACTGTTTTAAGTATTTGCATAACACATATATTAAAACATAAGGTATTGATGCCTGAAGGTTTTACAAAGAAGAATGTGGGGGGTTGGATGTGGCTCAAACGGTTGGGCATCCGTCTCCCATATGGAGGGACCTGGGTTTGAAACCCGGGACCTCCCAGTAAAAAAAAAAAAAAAAAAAAAAGAAGAATGTGGTCATGACACTGTAGGCTTTACTTGTCTTCAATGTACTCATTTACTATTATTTTTATATATTATTATTTATATATTATATAAATATTTATATATATTTATATATTATTACACATATATATTTATATACAATTTTTATACCACATGTATTTTAGGTGCCTTGTGGTTTGCATTTTAGAGGCATTCAATGTTTCTAGCAACTCAGTCTTTCTTAGACGTATGACCTAAGTAGATCTGATATTTAATGTGATGTTGATAACCTGTGCAGTGTGGCAGAGACTTAAGTCTGACAATTGAAATGGTAATGATAATGTTTAATTTTCCTGACATGAAACTAGTATGCTTTACAAAGAAATTTAGCAAAGGTAATTGCAAAGACTATCAATATAAATTAGGTTGATCTCCTAGACCTATGAGTACTGGCCTTTGTAACAGATTTGACAGCAACACAAATCTGTTAAAATAAAATGGAACTGTCTCAGATATGAAATAATGGGACTGTCATAGATACAAAACACTGTACAGTTTTTCCTTTTAATTACCGTATCAGTAAAAAACCATTTTTTGCAGCTGGTCCTTCTTCATTTTCATTTGCCTTGACTGAATCACACAGCTAGGGGATTTGAAAATGACAGACAACAGGTGTGAATCTGTATCTATTAATTGACTGCGGGCTCCCTCCTTCCTTTAAAATTTAGTTATGTGGAAGGGGGTGTGGCTCAGTGGTTGAGCACCTGCTTCCCATGTATAAAGTCCTGGGTTCAATCCTTGGTATCTCCTAAAAAAAAATTGTCTATGTTATAAACATCTGTAACACTAATAAAGACAGCCTTTTTTTTCTTATGTGTAAAATGCTGTGCAAACCATGGTTATATTATATGTCTGAATCAAATCACAAATTTAAATAAGTCAAGTTATTAAATTACTCTTGCTTGAAGAATAGATTTAAAGGAATGATGAGTTTCAGCAGTTTAAGTACTGCTGAAAAGCAGCTATTCATTATGACCTAGTGTGACATTGATTTTTGACTGGAAGAAATGTAAACCTATCAGTAACTGTGTATCCTTAAGGAAGTATTCTATATTATTGATACACTTTGTCTCCTTAAAAGCCACTAACAAAACTACTCAAATTGGATTTTGATTGTACTAATGAGGAAATCTATTCAAAACTTTTATTATTGTGAAAATAAGATGGAAATTTCAAACTTTTACCTTAGCAACTATTTCTACCTCTTTTCCTTAAGGACAAAAGGTGCTTTATTACAGATATGACCTCTTTTCATAAGCAGAAATTACAAAATACCACTTAATAACATTTAGTAAGAATACTTAGTCTTACTTATTGTGTAGATTTAATAGACTATTGAAACAAAATGAGTTAATTTAGCCCATTTTTTTTTACCCTACATTTTCTACAGTGATTCTGCTCCCATTTACTTGCCAAATTTATGGAACTTGGCAGTGAAAAATAAGCAGTTGAGAATGTGGAGAAGATTAAGTTTTCTGAATTTGACACAGTATCATCAGAGATAAAGAGATTACGAAAGAGTTGTTTTTATCAGATTGATATTCTACATCATGACTTTGTCTATTGTCTGTCATTATCGACTAGACATAATTTAAGAACTCTTGCCTGAAAAGAGAGTGTTATTTTTGGTTTTGATATTTTGGTAAATATGGTAGATTTAACCAAGGAGGTGTATATAATTCTGTCATATTTTATCTTTGACTTGTCACTAAGTGTGAGGATATTAGATTCAAATTTTATTAAAGAGTTTGTAAAAATTCACATTGGGAAATGGTACAGTGTTTAATTAGCATAAATTAAACGTCCTTGAGATTAGTGCCTAGGAGATCGAATGCTGGCATTTGAGGTCAGATCATACTGAATGTTGTATAGAATAAATGTGTAGGAATATAAGTGAGGGAGGTAATTTCAGGGAAAATAAGTGGTATTTACTCAAAACTGTAGCTTGGATAACAAATTGGCTATTGGATAATGCTGAGTTTAACATAGATTTGACCCAGTCATTTCAGATCTGTTGACAGAGACCGGTGTTTTAGTCTGCTGGCCTGCCGAAAGCAATATACCAGAAATGGGTTGGCTTTTAACAATGGGGATTTATTAGTTTACAAGCTTACAATTTTGAGGCCAAGGGAAATGTCCAACTCAATAGATCATCAGGCAATGCTTTCTCCCTGAAAATTGGCTACCAACGATCCTGGACTTCTCTGTCAAGGCAGATGGCACCATCGGCTGGTCTCTTCCTTTCCTTCCAGGTTTCCTTGCTTTCAGCTTCTGGCTTCCATGGACTTTTTTTTCTCTCTCAGTATTCTTCCTATTCCTAGAGGATTCCTGTCAGAGGATTAAGACCCACCCTGGACCAAGCCCTAAATGATGTAACCTAATCAAAAGGCCCTCAACTGGGTTAATCTAATTAAAAGCCCCTACTTAGAATAGGTTTACACCCACAGTAATGGATTAACTTTAAGAATATAATTTTCCGGGGTCTATCTAGCTTCAAACCATCACAGTTTGATTTGCATATCAGAAAAATGTTCCATATACAATAAAAATAATGCCTAAATCAGATGGGGTTAGAGGCATGGGAAAGCCGGATTTATCTTCTGTAGCTAGGTGAAAGATATCTTCATCTTCTCTATTCACCTTACCCCCATAATAATTAAAGCTATTATTATCAAAACCCTGAGTTAGCAAATTCCCATTGGTTAAGCCAGCCCATTGCATGGTACTTGCTTGAGCAACCAAGGAAACTGAAACAGGTAGTTATTATGTTTGCTTTACAGAGAGTTTAAGTTATATAGCTACTAAGTGGAAAAATTTGGATTCTGATTAGATCTGTCTGATCTGAAAACCCTGACTTTTCAATATAACACACACCATTACATTTTAACAAAAAACGTTAGAACTATTGTTCTTTGTAAAAAATGTCTTTATTTGGTCAGCTTTCAGTTGAGTTATATCATAAAAGCTATTTTTGCACTTGGACATTTTACCATCTCAGCGATCTTTATCATCCTAAAACCCTGTTTTGGTCATTTGGGGGTGGGGTTCATAAAAGAGAGGCAGCTGCTGGAATCCTATCCTAATCTGACCCTGGAATCTACCCTTCCCTTTTAAAAAATATATCTCCCTCAGTTTGTATTTGATGTTTTCCAACCTCTCTACTCTTTCTGTGTTTTACAATATTAACAGTCATCACGTGCTTGCTGTGTATAAGCCTGTGAATACATAGTATTAAGTCAATAAATCTTAACAACATATATAGTAATTATTATTATTGTTTTCACTTTACAGGTGAGCTTAACTAACTTGTCCAAAGGCACATAGAAAAAATCTGCTAGATCTGGGATTTTAACCCTTACGTGTTTCATAGTCTGAAATCTTACTTTCCTACCTCCTCCAGCCTCTGATTCATTTATCTGTTTCCAGGCTTGTAGCTTGTGTTCTCCCATTGGCACACAGGATTGTTTCCCAGTTACTCTGAGATTTAACCACTCTATCTAGGCTTTATCATTTTATAAGCAATCATAATGGCAGCCCTGGCATGTACACCTTGACATTCCAGAAGCCTGGCCCTAGTGTTGAAGAACAGGGTATAAGACGATGCAGCTTTGGAGTTTATCTTCACAAAAGAATAGTATTTCCAGGTAGAATAATGTCAATCAAAATAAAATAATAGCTAACCCCATGCCAAGCATTATGTTAGGCGCTTTACATGAATTATTTTATTAATCCTTATAATTACCTCAGTGGATAAATATGGATATCACTGTTTTACAGATCAGGAAACTGAAGTTTAGAGAGGGTACGTAATTGGTGTTGCTGGTATCTGTCTTCAGGGCTATTATTCAAAAGTTCATGAGCTCAGATGACTGATATTAAAGCATTTTTCTCTGAATCAAACATGTTGATCCTAAATATAAGATTGGACTAAATGAACCCACTGAAGCAGGGTAGAAATTATCCTAAAGTATTTTTTTCCACAAATAAACTATATACATTTATAAATAATAATTTCTATCATTATAGGAAATTTTTGCTATGTAATAATGCTTTATTTACTTTAAATTATTTTTGCTTAATTTCCTCTTTTATGATTTTTTTATCTTACCAAAAGATATATTAATTAAAATTATATTAAACAAGGTGATTGCCAATAAGAACTTCTTTAAAGAAACAAGTTATATAATAACTCTTCTTTACCTTATTTCAGAGGAAGTTAGAATACATGTGTATATATTGTGTTTGTGAGTCAGAGAATTTCATAAGAAAAGATTCTTCCTCTAAACTGGAACATGACACAATATATTATATTTTGAAAAATTCCTATAAGATATTAAATTGAACTAAATTATTTAGTTTTCAAGTCTCATAGTGTTTTAGTTTGCTAAAGGCTGCCAAAGGCAATATACCAGAAATGGGTTGGCTTTTACAATGGGGATTTATTAGTTTAAAAGCTTATAGTTTCAAGGCTGAGAAAAATTTCCAAATCAAGCCTTCATCAGGTTATGCTTTTCTCCTTGAAGACTACCTCCTGGTTGTTCTGGATTCCTCTCTCATCTGCCAAGGCATGAGGTGAGACACATGGCAGCATCTACTAGACTCTGCCTTCTCCTCCAGGCTCCATTACCTTCTGCTTCATCTGTGGCTCCCTCTCAGCTTCTGGGCATTGCTCTCTGTTTCTGTAGCCTCCTCTCTCTCTCGTTTATAAAGGACTCCAGCAAGAGGACCACGACCACCCTGGGCTATGATCCACTGAAGCAACCCAGTCAAATGGTCCTCAACTGAATCCAATCCAATCAAAGTGTCCCACACCCATAGGAATGGACCAATTTAAGAACATAATTTTCTGGGGTCTACAAAAGACTCAAACTAACACACATAGTATTGTTTTCCTATTCCCTTTAATGAATTATTCGTTCTAATTTTGATAATCATCAAAATAAATTACGAACTACTTTTAAGATTTATTCATTGAATGTTTAACCTACTATGTGTCAGATATTATGCTGGCAGTAGAAATATACATTCCTTTAATTTGGCTAATTATATTTCTTCTTTTGGGAACTAGCTTCTTGTTCCTTTGTCCATTTTTATGTTACAAATTTCAAGTTAGAGAAGCATCAGCATTGTACGCTCTTATTTCATTTAATTGTATTAGAGTATTTCAGTCAACATGGAGTTACAGGGACTAGATATAGCTTCCTGCCTGAGATAACTAAAAAGACTAGACACAATGTATTAAAAAAAAAAAAGTTTTTAGACATTGGAAATCAGGCAGTGTACGACAGAGATCCCTTAAGAATGAAACAAACAAATGGAGTAAGCTCTATCATTGCTGCAGCTTATTGCCTTGAGAGATTTTCCAAGCCCCAGCAGAGACAGAGGAACCCAGGAGAAGCCTGGCAGTGTCCCAGAGTTGACGAGACAGAATTAAGAGGTCAAGGTGGTTAGATTTTGCAGGGCAGTATACTGGAGAAGAGAGAGCTGCATAGAGAGAACTCCAAAGAGCTGTACAAGGTCCCTTTTGAGCCCTCAGCTGAGTACCAACCAGCACATGCCTATGAGGAAGCTATGTAAGACCAAAGAAATAATCACTCAAAAGGAGCAGAGATAACAATCCTCAGAACTCACACAGGGTTGGGAATGATTCGTGTTCTTACCAACTAGAATGGAAAACCTCGTAATTCATGATGCATTGGATAGAGCAATCAGAAGAGTGTGGGGGGTAGGGAGGTGGGGGGAGTTCAACCCTAGATTAAATGCTGTTCTGGTTTCCCCTAACAAAACTGGAAAGCAAGCTTCAATAGGATTAATCTGTTTCTAAGTAACTTATCTATGTTCCAAAGTAAAACTCTAGAATATTCATAAGAACACAACGATATTCAGCATCAAAAAAGGTAAAAATCACAATGTATGGATTCCAATATAAACATTGCCAGCCATGCAAACAAGCAGGAAAAATATGACCCCAATTGAGGAGAAATGTCAATATAAGTGATCTGTGGGAAAGTTTCAAGTGGCTCAATATAAGTGTAATTTGAGTCCCTCTAAGAGAGAAAGGGTGGCACTCAAACAGAAATACTTGAAAAATATAATGGGCAGTTTGTTTCAAATTTGATGAAAACTGTGAGCTCACAGATCCAAGAAGTCTGAAGAACTCCAAAAACAAGAAAAGTACACCAACAAGCTTCTTAATCAAATTGCTTAATCCCTATGAGAAAGAGAAAATTTTAAAAGAAGTTAGAGGAGAAAAGATACATTTGGTGCAGAGGAAGAAAGATAAAAATGACAAGAGACTTTTCATTGGAAACAGTTCCACCCAGAAGACATTGGAAAACATCTTTAAAGTAGTGAAAGAGAGAGAAAGCCTGTCAACATGGAATTTTATACCCAGTGAGAATGTTTTTCACAAATGAAGCTGGAATAAAGAGTATTTTTTAGAATAAAGCTGAAAGAATCAGATTCATTTGGAAAATTTACCAAGGTAGACCATATTCTAGGCATATACAATGAGAGTCACTAAATTTAATATTTACCTTATATAAAATATATTATCTGAGCACAATGGAATTAAAGAAAAAAATCAGTAACAGATATCTGGAAAATCTCCAAATATTTGGAAATTAAGCAACACTCTTCCAAGTAACTATTAAAGATTGAATTGTATCCCTTGAAAAGATACGTTCATCTCTAACCTCCATTCTTGTGAATCTGAACATATTTGTAAATAGGATCTTTGATAATGTTATTAGTTATGATGAGGCCAAACAGGGTTAGGGTGGATCTTAATCCAATAAGACTTTTGTCTTTATTAAACAGAGGAAATTTGAACACAGTAAAACAGAGACAGAAAGAAAAAGATGGCCATGTGATGGAAGCAGAGATTGAGTTCTGCCAAAAGCTTAAGAATATCATGGAATGATGGCCACCAAGGCAAGGGAGAGGCACAGAAGGTATTTCCCCCTTTGAGAGGAAGTATGGCCCTGCCAACACCTTTTTTTTTTTAGCACTATAGCCTCCAGTACTGTGAGACAATAAATTTCTCTTCTTATAAGCCACCCGATTTGTAGTACTTTGTTAAGATAGCTCCAGTGTCAAAACCGATGTGTTAAAGAAGAAATAAAAAAGGAAATAAAGTATTTTGGAACTGAATGAAAATGAAAACACATCAAAATTTGTGGGATAGAGCAAAAACAATGCTTGGAGGGAAATTTATAGTACCAATTATATTAAAATGACCCTTGTACTACATTACTTAATGTTACTAGTTGTTAATTGTCCTTTAGTATTTTTCTCAAACAATCTCTCTCTGTAGGGAGAAATTTTAGCTTCACAGTAAAAAACACTATATTTAATTTGCAAAATGGTAATGGCAAGCTGGTTACAGAGCAATTGGTGTATATAAATTATAGTCTATATTTTGAATTTCTTAACTTTTACATTGGGACTTCCATTAGTACACTCTTTAAGAGTTTAGAATAATTAGATTATTGGTGGTTAGTTTTAAAAACTATTTTGTATAATTTGAAAATTGATTTCAGAAGAATTTTCTTGCGTTACCAAGTTCTCATTATCGATGATGGCACTACATGCCAAGAAAAGGCTGAACTGAGAGTAATTAAGCAAATATTCACTTATATATCTTTACTTACAAAATTTAAAATTCACATTTTAAAAATTAGTAAATTTTACTCCTTGAATAAAATAATTATTGGTGATTTTTGCTTTATTTAGTCAAAATTTTTAAATCTTTTTTTAATGTTATCATTGTCTTTTTCATTTATTTAATTCCAGAAGTCATCTCAATGAAATGACTGTATAGTTAATTGGTCAAACCATTAACTCCATTTGGCTATTTCCCCAAATTCTGACTTTCATTTAGATATTAGAGAGTATCTTGAAATTGACATTATTACAAAGGGCAATTTTAAGTGCTTATTTCATAGAGTGGGATTTGTCCTTTTTAAAATGCAGATCACAGGCTCTCTTTTTATGTACAAAATAGTGAAACAATTATAAGACCATTTAGACTAATAAACTATAATTTTAAATATTAGGACATATATTAATCATCCTCTATAGGGCTAACATTTTAAAAAGTGGTTAACTTATTTACATTCATTGAATGAAATTTATGTTCACTCAGCAAATATTTATTCACTCAGAAAGCATTTATTGGGCATCTAAGATGTATCTTGTTTTGCGTTTCCAGTGGGAATACAGAAATGAAAGAGAAAGATACTGCTCTCAAGCAGTTTATTGTCTAGTGGTGTGGTGGTGGTGATGGGGGCAGGGTTTGGGTGGCCTCCTGGCAAACCAGAAATTACCATACAGTGAGATATGTGCTAATATGGAGTTATAAGCAGGCTGCTATGGCAGCCCAGATTAGCAGCATTAATACAGACTGACGAGTAAAGGAACTCCTTCACAGAGGAGTTGACTCTTAGAGAAAGGAATTCCAGGCACAGAGAACAGCAAGTATTCAGAATTGTTGGCTTACAGGGAGTATGACTTAGAATTGGCAGACAGGATGGTAAAGGTAGCAGGAATCAGTTATAGAGTTTAAATTTTATCCTATATGCAATGAGAAACCATAGAGCGAATGACCTAACCAAAGTTTCCTTTTAGGACTGTCATTCTGAAAGCATTGTATAGGATGAAATTGAGGAATAATTGATAACTGGGAAGACTGGTTCACAGTGATCCTTAGTAATTGTGTTGGTTAGTTCCCTTTGATTTCAAGAGTCAGAAGTCCAGTTCAAGGTTGCTAAATGATAGCACAAAAAACATTGATTTTAGAAATTGAAATTTCCAAAGATTGATCTACCCGACTTTTAGACCTACATTTTTAGTCCATCTGTGGTGTCTGGTTGCCCTAACACTGAGTTTGGCTTTCTACAGCTGGTGGCTCTTGAGCTCACGTATCATTAATGATTTTTTCCCTTTTTAAAAACAATTCCTCCCCAAAATGGGGTAATATAGTGAATTAATTAGGAAAAACAAATTAATTTCTTTGGGATTTCTTGACTGTTTTTATTGATTGTCATAAATTCCTTAGATTGAAGATTGTTTGTTTCACACATTCTAAACTGCTCCTAGGATAAAATATAATGGCAAAAATTCTATATCTTCACTTTCTTCTGAAGTTCATAAAGATTAACTTCATTGAAGTGTCATATGAAATTTCATGTTCCTTGTCTACACTGAACAATTATGAAAAAATTAGCTGTAGAATACTAGATATTTATTCATTGTACATCTTTATTGAGCATTTCTTTTGCATCATATATAATATTACATTTAGTGTATATGAAAGTAATTTTATTTAGTAAAGATTTTTGCTTTTGATAAGTCTTTTCCTGTTCCCGTTTTGAATTGTCTTAAAATTCAGATCGACTTCCTAGATAGCACACCGAATTTGGCAGTATTCCTTATAGAAAAAAAAAAATTATACTTGACAGTTGTATCATATATTCCTTGAGAAGTTCTTAGAGGAGTATTTCAGTTATTTTCAAAATGCTTGCACATAGAGAACTTTTTTATGGTGATTGTAATGCATATTTATTTGTAGTTCTGTGGTTTATTTTACTTCAGCTACTCAGTCATAATTCATTCATTCACTCAATCTGCCAATAAGTATTTACTAAGCCCCTAAAATGTATGTTGCTCTTGGTAGATAAAATAGACATGAATATTTGCCCTCATGGGGTTTAGACTGTGTTGGGGAAGACAGATACTAAACAAACACACTAACTTGACAACGGTATGAAGGAAAGGAATCATATGCTATGATAGAAAATAAGAGAACCAGCAACCTATTTTAGAATGAATACTCGGGGAGAGACTCTTTGGGGAAGTAAAGTAGCGTTCAGTAGAAATCTAGTGGATAATTAGGAGTTATTTAGCTTGGTAAAGATTTGGGAGAAAAGCCTGTGGAAATACCCTAGGAGGGAAAGAGCTGGGCTTTTTGGAAGCTGAAAGAAGGCAGTTAAAAGTGAGGGCTCCGGTTGTGCAAGGGGTTTTGCTATTTGATTGCCATTTTCTCTAAAACTAAGAGGTAAGGTTTGTTAAGTAATCATTCATTCATTACAGTAATAGAAAATATACGATGGCGTAAGATAGAACAATTCACTCTAATCATTTGAAAAAAATGGAGACAGATCAGTGCTATTATTTTTTTCAGTTATTAAATACTTTCAAGAGACAAAGTAATGTGATTGCTATGTATAAATTTATGACATCTGAAAAATTCTTGATTCAGTATTATAAATATTTTTCTTTGTATATATGCACACACACACACACACATACCATTTACTTATTTAGTTGTTGTTCTTTAAAGAGTTGTTACGTATATTGTTGATTAAAGTGTTTTGAGAAAATTTCTATTAAAGTCAATATTTATGTTCCATATTCTCTTTAAAAACCAGGCTGGGGTCAATTTCCACTTTTCCTTTATTGATCTCTCTTCTTTCAAGATGAAAACCCATAGCCTCTTTCAAGATTAATGTTCTCATCTGCAAAAGTTAAACAAAAGACATTTGTACACTTTTTTGTTTGTGTACAAGTGTGAGTACTTCAGGGAACAGTGGAAACGATGATCCTTGAACTAACAATATGACCTAAATATTTTTGTCTAAATGAGCTGCAGGAAGCATATTTCTCAGTTTTCACTTGTGTAATTCCTTTTGCATTTCATTGTATAAAGCTATTTTATCCATTTGTTAAACCAAGTTCACTGAAATTCTGATTGTGGTGTACTGAGTGTTGTCTTGACGTTTTTGTCCCTCAAGGCAACTTGAAATTCCTTGTTGCTTGGGTATTTTATTCTTTTCACTTTTTAATTAAGTAACACTGACTTTAATAATAGAAGTCAACTTTTATTGACAGTATTTAAAAATAGTTACTTTGACCACATCCTGAAGCTAACTTTTGGCACCAGAGCTTCACTGAGCAGGACGCTGGCGTTAGGCAAACCTGTGTTTGATCCCTTTCTCCTCACCACCCTTCTCTGCAGGTGATGTTTGTTCATGTTTTTTCCCAGCCTCTCTGGGGTTTTTTGTCATCTTATACACTCAAGATTCTTCTTACCCCATTTTAGGATCTGCTTTAAACTTTCCCCATAATAAAATTTAAATGACTTTTTTATTCCTTTCAAGTTCATATAAATGTCTATTTGACTAATCTGATGAAATGGTTTAAAAGAATATGTTTTTGGGTTAATGCTAATTTTTTATGCCAAAAGAACTGAAAGTCGGGACTTGAATAGTTATTTGCACACTGATGTTCATAGTGGTATTTCACAGTTGCCAAAAGATGGAAGCAACTCAAGCATCCATCAATTGATGAATGGATAAACAAAACGTAGTATATATGTGCAATGGAATATTATTTAGTCGTAAAAGGGAATATGTTCTGATACATGTGACAACATGGATCAACCTTGAAGAGATCATGTTGAGTGAAATAAGCCAGACACCAAAGGACAAATGTTGTATGATCTCACTGATACAAAAGTTAGAATATGCAAATTCATAGAGTCAGAAACTATAATACAGGTTACCAGAGGTTTGGATGAGGGTAGGGAATGGAAGTTAAGGCTTAATTGTTACAGAGTTCTCTTTAGGGTAATGGAAATTTTTGCTAATGTATGGTGGTGATGGTAGCACAACATTGTGAATATAATTAACACTGGTGAATTACATATTTGTATGTGGTTAAAAGGGGAAACTAGGTTGTATATACGTTACTAGAATAAAAATGAAAAAAAACAAAACAAAACAAAACAAAAAACCAAACATTTGTACAACATAAACATGAACCCTAATGTAAATAATAACTATAGTTAATAGTATTATTATAGTACTCTTCTTTCATCAGCTGTAACAAACATCCCACACTGATGCAAAGTGTTAATAATAGGGAAAACTGTGTGTGTGTGTGGGAGTATATGGGAACTCTGTATTTTATGTATGATTTTTCTGTAAACCTGCAATTTCTCTAGTTTAAAAAAAAAAGGTAGAAATCAATCTGCTATAAAAAATAATATATTTATAGGCTAATGTTAATGTTTTGCACCTAAATTAGTTCTTTCAATGTTTTAAACCAAAGGAATATTGGATCCAATAGAATATTATAGGTTGACCTAAGAGATATAAAATCCATAGACATTTCTTAAATTTAATTAATTTGTATTTTTGAGTAATATTTTGGGTTAAGGATATTATCTTTAAAAATAGTTTTTTTGGTATTCTGCTATCCAATCTGATTGCTACACCAGCTCTCTCTCTGAGCTCCTGATATACATCCAGTTTTCTCCTTGACATCTTCACTTGGATATCTCAAAGGTACTTCAAACTCAACATGTTCAAGACTGAACCAGGCTCTCTCTTCTAGTGTTTATTTTATTTTATTTTATTTTATTTTTATTTTAAATCTTGTGAATTATAGCACAATCCATTCAGTTATGTAAACTCCAAATCTCAAATTTATCCTTGAAACCTTTTGCTATCTCATCCCTTGTATTCTTTCCACCACCTACCCTTATTGATCTTATTTTCATCCACTGCCATCCATATTCAGTAACATCCTAGTCCAGGACTTCTGCAATCATAAATTTACCAGTTTCTCTTCATTTACCCAGCATCACTTATCCTTTTCCCACAGTGCATCCAAAGAGACCTTTTTAAAATTCAAATTTACCACCGTGTGAAAAGTTTTCATCAACTTCATGGCAGTTAAGATGAAAACCAAAAGTATTAATGTGGCCTAAATGTCCCTGCAAAGTCTGTTCCAGTTTCACTCACTGCTCCCCATTTTGATGTTATATTTGAAATAAAATAATAGCTGGAAAAATATTTTAAAGCATAATAAAAACTTGAACACTCATCTGCCACCCAACTTAGAAACCACTGTATCTACCTGTGTGCACTTTTGCTATCTTAGTCCCTTGTCTTCTATTGCGATGTAACCATTATCTTAAAGTTTGTGTTTTTTCAAATCTTTGCTGAAAAAAAAAGTTATCATATATGTATGTATCTATATATCTCTAGAAATGTGTTATTTGGTTCTGTGCTTTTGAGTTTTATGAAAGTGGTACCATATTGGATGAATCTTCTATTTAGGTTTGTTATCCATTTAGGAATTAATTTCTTTCAAAGTTTTGTATGGGTCTTTTATCATTATTGTGATTACCAATACCTTTGTTGGGGTTGTTTCTACAGTGTTACTTTATTTTGATTTTTCTTACTTTTTCTGTGCTTCTTTGCTCATTTTTTAAAATCTTTCTTGAAGTGAGTGGGTATTTAATTTGTATTTTGTATATGTGTGAATATTTTTAACTGTATTTCCATTCTTTTAATGGTTCCTTGAAATTTTGCTATACATATTTTATTTAACAATATATAAATTTAAAGAGTATCCTAATCTGATGGACATATTAAGGACTTAAAAGTTTTATCTTGGATCACCACCTCTCATCTACAAGTGAAATGCTATCATCGTCTAATATTTTTGCCTGTTTTATAGAAAGCTCACAAAGTCTATAATGTTATTATTTTATAAATTTTTCTTAGATTTGTATACATGTTTGGCACTTTATTCAGTATTTCTTTCTGCATATGAACAGTCCTTATGTACTTATTTCTCCATAGTGAAATCTGTGTACAATAAACTATTTCATTTATTGTTTGTGTTTTTATTTCACCTGAGTTCTTGGGTATATAATTCTAATATGGTGATTATTTTCTCTCAACACTTTAAAGATATCATCCCACTGTCTCTTCCATTGTTGCTGTTGAGAATCTGCGGTGAGTGTGATTATCACTCCTTGGTAGGTAATCTGTATTTTCTTTCAGCTGTCTTTAAGATCTGTTATTTTTTGTTGGTGTTCTGCATTTTCTATAAGTTGTGTCGGAGCACAGAATTCATTTTATTTATCCAGTTTGGGTTGTAGTATCCTTACTGACTCCGTAGATTTATATATTTCTTTTCAAGTTTTGGAAAATTATCAGCCATTCTCTCTTATTCTCTTTCCTTTACACTAGTTGAATTATGCCATCTGTTTTCTGTATTCCTTAAACTCCCCATGTTTCTCTATTTCTCATCGCTTAGAGATTTCTCTCCATGTTGCATTCTAATTTTTTGCATCTGTTTTTCAGTTTACTAATTCTGTTTTTTGTGCTGTTTAATTGCAACATTGACTTTTTTGTTCACCAATTATAAATTTTATTTTATGAATTTCTATTTTTTCAAATATTATTTTTAGTCTATTACTGTTTGCTCATTTGAATCCATCCTTTTACTGTTTTTAAAAATTTCTTTTATAGTGATTCTATATTCTTTGTCTGACTATTCAAATATATGAGGTCTTTGGGAGTCTGAACCTATTCTTTATTGTTTCTACTCATCTGGGACGTCTGGGACATCTTCAGTACCTTTGGGGTTTCCAGACTTGATTTTGGAGTTTCAGACCCTGTTCCTCCACTTTGCATGTGTCCCAGGACCCAGTCTCTTGAGTATAGTGTGGTGCCTGGCAGCTGCCCTTAGGGGAATTGTTTGCTTCTTGTGTGCTCTTAATATTCATGGTTTTCCTTCAACATGTGGTTTTTGCACCCCCTGCCCCCACTTCTTTTCTCTTTCTCCCTCTTGTACCTTAGAGATTTCTCTTACTTGCAGCAAGGCCAACAATGCAATCAAAACTGTATTAATATTGCATCTACTTATGACCATTAAAGGTCTCACCAAGGGTCTTAGTCTGCCATATAACCTGAGAATGAGGTGGAAGTCTTTTTCAGAATAATATGGAACTACTGTCTACTTCACTATTTATATGTCTGCTTCATTGGTGTTTTACTTTTTTACCTTGATGATACCTTGTTGTTTTTCCCATCATAGGGCTTTTCTACACTTTATTACCTTTGTCAGATATCCCCTGTCCTCTTTTCCATTTTACTTGTACCCATTATTTTGCTCCCAACTGAAACCTTTCCTTTTCAAAGAATTCTTTTTTTACCCCGTTCCTTCAGTAATACTAAGTCTAAAACAAGTTCTTTTTTTTTTTTTTTTTTTTTTTTCCCTCCAAGAATATTTTACTACGTTTTGAAACATGAAACAAGGTCATCGTATTGTTACAAAGACTCCTCAATCTGTGCTTCCTTTCTTCAGGAAACGTCTCAGTTTGTAACTAGACACTTGTGTTTGATTAATATTTCTGTCTCATGCACTAAACTGAAAGTTTCGTGAGGGCAGGTGTTGTAGCATTATAGTATCTTTAGTTCTTGGTACAGAACCTGGCATCTGGATGGCAGTCAATAAATATTTTGTGAAAAAAACAATGAATGAATGAATGAATGAATGAATGAATGAGTAAATACTACTTTAGCTTAAAGGTGCCTATAAAACAGAACTAGCATTGTCCCACATTAATTTTCTTCCCAGATGAACTATGAAGTGTAATTATTTTGTGTTTTTTAAAATTATATAACACTTATATGAATATAGTAATAATACTATTACTGTCTTAAACTAGGGGTTAAAAGTAAAAGTAATTATTTCTCAAATTCTTGTGTGCTCTAGTGTGTGGAAGACCTTGCTATTGTTAGAATTGATACTACTTGTGAAGGAAGAAAGAAATTATTTATAAGGCAAAAGCTGTCCTTTGCATTTATTAATTTGGTTGTAGAAATGATGCACTAACTGAGCACTTACTGCCCCATTTTCATGATTAAAACAATTACCTCAATTGCACATTTCTTTTTCTATGCCATCAAAACAAAGAAAGACCGTGTCACCCCAGCAACTCATTATTGTTTATTTTCTATTTGGTGAAGTTCAAAAAGTTTTTTTTTTTTATGGTTATGATTGAGAGTTTATTAAACCTTGAAAACCCCTGTTGTACCATAAAGTTCAATATAAACTGTATGCTAGCCCATACCACACTGTCCAGGGTCCTTTTTGGAATTTTTCCTAAAAGTGGAGAAAATGTAACACTTAGATTTTTACCAAAATGTACATAATCTTCAGTTCTTTACACTTTGGCTTTTTTTGAGCATTTCTCTAATGTAACATTTCTTGCATATTAGACATTGTTTAGAATCATTTCCCATAGTGAGTGAAAAAATGCTTCTAATTGAACCGTATCAACCATTTCCTTTGAAATGGAAAATCCTTGTGTGCACTAATGATATGAAGTATTTTAATATATGCAATAATTCATTTTCTCTTTTAGTTAAATACCTTGGAAATTCTTTACCAAATCCAATTATGTCCATTGCTGAAGTCACTTTCAATGACAAATTTAGCACTTAAATCATACATTTACCTATAAAACTGGGAGAAGATGGATAGGGGATAGGAGATGTAGCTTGGCAACATTTGGAACAGCAGTAGCATATTGAGCAGTACCCTATCTATCAGAACGTAGAAATGATTTTGACCCTAAGAAAAAGCACTTCCATTGATTGCCTGATTGCTATTTTCATACCTGGAGTTGAAAAAATCATAACTGGTACATATCTATTACTTACTGTCCTAATAGTTTCTCTCCCATGGTTTAGATTTTTCTATAATCTCATTGCTTTCTTTCAAAAGGAAATTAACAATTATTTAAATCAATAATTTTTAAAAAGAATTAGAAAATATAATTATTAAGAATTAGTATTTCCATTGGAGTATATCTTTAATCAATGTGGACAAAAGTTTTTGGTAGTAAAGATGATTGAGTAGAAGACTAAAGATTTGTAAATTGTTAGTGTGTTTGGTAAACAGTTAATATTTCAGATGTATGAAAAATGGGTCCTTAGAATAACATTAATAGTAGAAGGTTTAAAAAGAATATGACCAGTGCTAGCCCTTGTTGATTTACCTTTTTGCACCACACCGTTTACCATTAGTTTTTGGTCATTTGTTGAAAGGTATAAATTATTTTAGCTTTTGTTCTTACATATGCCCATTAATTTTTTTTTTTTTTTTTTTTTTTACAGCATATTAAAATGCTTTCACCTGAGATGGCTAAGGCCTTTTGTTAAATCACTTTTTAAAGATTGACCTCCATCAGGACAGAGGCTATATTTATTTATAGTTCTTCTGTCTGAAAATAAAAATAAATATTTATGTACTTTGCACAGAATTTTTGGGCATAAATGCTGCCCTTTCTTAAGACAGGAAATCTTATACTAACCTCAGACCAAATTTACCTAATGTGTGGTCAGTTTCTGGTGATGAATACTTCTGTGAACTTCAACTTGTTGCCCATTCCTCTTGCATTTTCAGCTCACACTTGACAGAGGTGACCTTTGGGATGCTACTGGTCATGTCCATCTGGTCCTAAGGACTATCAGGAAGTTATTGTAGTTCCTGTGCTTGGAGCCTAATGCTTTTTTGCTTTTTAGAAGTATTTATAGATTTGAGAAATTTTGATTTTTGGCCTTTTCTTTTTCATAAAAGAAACATTTTTTCTTTTAGAGTCTGATTTTTTATGATTACCTACTCTTCTCCTGATACTATTGATAGAAATACCATGACTTTATCAGGCTAAGTGCTCTGGTGCCTGACATATGCTGTATTCCAGCACTCATTCCACATGCTCCTGTTCCCACCTTGGCAGCCTTTCTAGTCTTTGGCTTTTATTTATATGCTGGCATCTTAGAGCTAGTACTTTCTCTTGAATTTAGGAGAAGAGAATTATTTTGTATTCCAGAAACTTGTTTTTAAACACCAAGATAAAAATATTTCAAAAGTAGGTAATCCGTTAATGAGGAGAATCTTGGTTTGTCCATCTGAAGCCAATTCTGACACTATTTCTGACATATTTTTGTGGTCAGGGGTTCAGTTTCAGTGGAATCTTTAAATGTTATTGAAACCAAAACTTGAAATGTTAGGTACTCTAACAATTACAACTAATGAGAAAACAGATTAATAGTAGAAAAATTCTTCTAATATCTTTCCAAGGTATTGATTTATCTTAAGTGTTATAAGTGCCACCTGGAATAATTTGGAATAAGCTACCATGGAATATATTTTTTCTTGAAGATGCTAGAATTCTATTCTAAAAATCTTTTATTGATAAGTTTTTAAATGTAAAAGGAGATATCTATTGACAAACATATGCACTGAGCTTTACATGTTTATTTTGTGCTTGCAGTATTAGAAGTGATTTATTCCTGGCTCATACAGAATTATGATAGCAGCTTTATTGACTGTTTCTACTTAGTTTTTGTCTTTATAGGCACTGACATTTGTAGACAAAGTATATGCCTTGGGATTCCTTTTTAACATTGTCTTTTGGGACTGATAAAGGCAGTTTTAGGTATATATGGGTTCATACAGATCAGGCTTTTGTGAGTAGTGTTTCTTCTTGGGTGCTATAAAAATAACTGGCCCTTATAGTCAAAGCCTAAAAGAAAACAACCAGAAATTCTGTAATATATCATACTTCCTTCTTTGCTTATTGATTTTTAAGAATGTGTATTGGCTAGAGGCAGAAGTTAGTGGTCTCTTAAAGTAAAGATTTGGGGAGCAATTGAAGTATAGGAAAAAGGATGACGATAAAGAGGCAGTAGTACTGGAATAATTTAGAATAGTGTGAGGAATGTTTATCAGTCTAAATTGAGTACTATGTGGCCCTTTGCAAGGTGAAACTAAGCAGTAGTGAAGACATTCCATGCCAGGGAATGATGTCTGGAACCCTTGAATGCAGGCTTGCTCAGCATTCCCCCCACCCCATCCACTTCAACATTTTCCCTCAACATGTTCCCCACCTCAACAATTTCTGTGTGTTCATTCTCTATCCCATCCATTACCTTTATTCTTTAATCTCTTCCCTTTCATCTGGAATATCAATCCACCAATCTTCTCCACTCCCATCTTTTTTACTGATGTCTCAGTCTTTTCCTCTTCACTGATTATCATCTTGACCCATAAACTTGCTCATGTCTTTCCTAAGTTCTTTCCAGTCTATCTCAACACACTGTTGCTATACTATTTCCCTTTTTTCTATTTAGTTTTCCAAAAGAATGTTACTTTGCTGTGAATTTTTAAAAAATTGCACCTGATAATATCCTTTCTGAAGAAGGGAACCAAAGATTCATAACCAAAATTGTGTTTTTGTTGGCGGAGTTAAAATTCCTTCCTTCTTTTACTTTTCAGTTGGCTGTAATTATGTTGACATAAGACGAAGTTGTACATTAACACTTTCATTTCTTTGAAAGTCAAATTGATCATTTACTAGAAAATCAAAGAATATCAATGATCAAACAAGCGAATGAGTTTTTGCTAGATGTCTTAGCTTAGATTCCCAGAAGAAGATAATAAGATGAAGATTTATTTGAAACTTATTAAGAAAGCAAGAAACCCACTAGGGAGTGATGGAAATGGAAAGACATAGGAAAGAGGAAGAAGAGATGTGGTTTTAGGCAATCTTTCCAAGGATAGCTTCAGTCTAGTCCTGCTTAGGAACACTGGAGTATGAATTATGCTTCTGTTTCAACCCAAGTCAAGTGAGCTTGATTTTCATATCTCCATACCTGTCAGCTGTTGGCTAAGGACCATGAGATGGTGCGGGAAGGATGCTGGCCACAAGTGGTCAAAGTGACTCTAGTAGCTTGAGGGCAGCCCTCTGAAGAAGATTTTGGGTGCTTTATGTTAGAAGCAAAATCATACTGAAGTCTGGGAAAGGCACACTGTGTGATGTAATATGCATAGGTGTTCCTTTTCCACTTTACTCCACTCTATCACACTCTATTTTTGTTTTTAATTTTTGGTTGTCACCCCACCCGCTACATCAATTTCACAACTACTTTTATATCTTGGATGAAATTTGGAAAACATTGGTCTAAAGTAGAATTTATCAAACTTTTTGGTTGTAGGATCCACTTTACAAGCTTAAAAATGCCTGAGAACCACAATAACCATTTCTTTATGTGGTTTATATCTGTTGATATTAGCACATTAGATATCTACTTCTACGTTCAATTTCTTGTAGTATTTGATTTTGGTTGAAGCATATGAAGGAAATAAAATAAATTTAGTTGGAAAAAGGAAGAACACTTTAATAGCCTTTTGGTAATTGTGAACATTCTTCTTTGATACTACACCAAAACTCAACAAGTGGTACTCTCTTAAAGATTAATTACAATGTGGAATCTGCAATCATATCAGTGAACTTTTTTGCATACTGTTGCCCTAAAATCCATTGGTCTATCTTGCACTTTGAATGACTCTTTTACCCATGGATAATTTTGTAAACTCATACACTGGTCATTTGGTAAATATTGGCTTGCTGAGTAATGCAGATCTTCCAAAGGTTGATGCATTTCATTATACTACATTACAAACATTTTTTTTTTTTGCTCTTAGTAATGTGCTCTTTTCTTTTTTGTATCTGTTCAATGAAAACAAGGAGGTACAACATAAATTTTTACAAATTCTGCCTAGCCAAAAAGAGTATTTAACTTCAGGGTCTGGAAATAGGATTTATAAAGAGTTTGCTCAGACTTTCACCTGAAAACAACAGCAAACAAAAGCCCTAGTATGGGAGGAATAAGGCTAATTAGACAAGTTCATAGATCTTTGTTGGTGCTGAGCTATGATAAGAACCTTATAGATTGTAAAATAAAGATAGTTGGAACTAATGCATAGAGCTAAATTTTTAAAAACTTTATTTGCTGTTAAATTCTGTAGAGTTTCAGTTATCTAAAATACACTTACACAAATATTAAATGTAATGTTTCAGATTGCAAGGTAATATATAATGTAGTGTTTGTAAAATACTCTTGTCTAATTTAACTAGTAGGATTTTGTATAGTTATAATTTGTTAAAATGACTTCATTTTAACATCCACTGATTAATAATATAAGTTCAGATTTAAGGATTGGTGGGAAAATGGTACATGTAATACTTTTGCAAGTATTGAGAGTTCAGAATGTTTTGAAAGAATAACTTAACTTTTTGGTGGTAGGAAATGGGTTTTCTCAAAGTCCATTGCCAGCAATGGGCAGCCCGAGTGATATGGCACAGAGCATTAAAAGTACACCTCATTAACAGTTTTTCTAATAATAATAATTAGAGAAGTCATTGTATTGGGAAGCTGTTAAGGTCCCAGTGTCAGATAAATTTTTTTGAACATTTAATTTTCACTTGAAAGCTTTAATGTTATCACTGGCAATGAATAATTTCAGTTTTCCTTGAAGTAACAAGTTCACCTTATTCATTTTTGAGAAAATGCCAGAAACCCTAGTCTGAAAAGTTGTAGTTTATCTGTCAACTGTTCATTTATAAAGAATGATACTCCATGAAAAAAGTGACTAGTTCAGCTCACAACTAATACAATCACACAGGTCCTTTTCCTTGGAATGGCCACTGTATTTCAGTATGCAGGAAGTGCTTTAGGTGTATTTGCCATTTCATCACATGAAATAATAAAATAAATTGAGCTCAAGAGTTGAGATATAAAACAATTTGAGTGAAACAGGCTTTTTGTTGTTTGTTTGTTTTACTGCAAGTGTATGGCAGTGAATAATACAGTGATTATTAGTAGAGTTTGGTGCCATGGCCTTGATTTGTAGTAAGGCCCTAGCAGTTTTTCCATCATTGCTTTAGTACCATCTGTGCCAATATAAACATTGTGAAAATGGCAAAAACATCTTAATATTATTATGAAATAATTTTGAACTCACAGACTCCTGAAAAGCTCTCAGGGACCCTCATGGGTCAATTGGGCACCCTTTAAGAGCCTCTGCTCTTAGAAAAGCAACAAGGCTTGGTATCTCCATCTTACCACCGTTCTCAGCTAGGGCCCACTTTAAGCCAATCACAAACGCCATTTAATTGAGCCCTTGAGTAATTTTAGAAGATAGTACTCCAGACACCTTTCTTCAACTTCCATGGGACTATGACTTTTAACAGAGTTCCATCCTAAAATGGCATTAGCAGTTTGTTTTTTCATGTATGGTTTCTAGGGACATATATACTTAGTCACATCAGAGATAGCTTCCGAGGCCATCAAACTAATTTGCCTTAGTCTCGTTGTTTCTGGGAACTTTAGTATATTCATTTCACAAATATATCCTTTAACTCTGAAAGAATCAGAATCACAAGTCACTCTTTCTGATTTTGGCATGCTTTGTAGTTCACAAAACACTAATACATGCATCATCGCTTTCAGGCCTCACAGCAATCCTGTGAGGTTGGCAGGATGGTGTCATTATCCCCACATGAGCAAACTCAGGTTCAGAGAGGGTGAGCAGGTTGCCTAAGGCCACACGGGGAGTGAGTGGCAGAAAAGAACTGAGATGCGGTTTTCTATGTCCAATTTCCTCCACTGTAGAGCACTATTTCTTGTATCAATTTATAAGGCATTTCATATTGTTTTCCCTAGTCTGTGCAGCAGGTTTCTGTTATCATTTCATATCACGTGATGCCTGCAAAGGCTGTTGGATTAGATTAAAATATTGTGCAACTAAAGAAATGGCAACCACTCATAGGAGCCATGGTCTCATTGAAGGCCAGATATTGCTCAGAATTCTGTTGTAGCCATGAAGGTTAATACCTTTTTAACTTTAATAAATATCAGCCAACCCAGGTATGAAAGTTTCAGCTGCAAGGAGAACTGCAGGAAACAATTTAAATATAACCAATAGCCAATATGAGGAGAAACAATACAGAGAATGTAGATTTGCAGGGTAATTGAACAAGTTACAAAATAAAATTGTCAGACTAATTTATAATCATATGCTGGGATTAATAATACAAAAGACTGAAGTACATGGTATAAATTAATGAAAAAGGGTTTTGAAGAGTTTACAATAGCAAAAGATATTTGCATATTGTAAAAATTAAACATTCATTTATTATATTTCTTTGTAGTTGATTTTGGCCAAGAGGATTGAACTGAGCTTTCTAGGGTTCATGTTGTTTAATGACACTTTTCAAAATCTTTTTACAAGATTTGTTTGCATTTTTAAAACACTGAAAATTATAGAGAATAATGATAAATATCCATGTACTCACTATCCAGTTTTATCATAGTGTAATATTTTGCTATGTTTGCTTTTCATAAAGAAAATGAAATATAGAGACAATTGAAGCTTCCTGTGTACCTCTTCCTGAGGCTATATGCCTGTCACTTCCCAGGGCTAATTATTATTATGAATATAGCGCTCTTCATTTCCATGCAGGGGTTTTTTTAATTAGAGAAATTATAGGTTTTATAGAAAAATTATGCATGAAATATACAATTCTCATTTGCCTCCCTGTTATTAACACCTTACATTGGAGTGGTATATTTGTTCCAATTGATGAAAGCACATTTTTATAATTGTACTATTAACTATGGCCCATGGTTTTACTTAGGCTCCACTGTTTGTGTTGTGCATTTTCATAGATTAAAAAAAATTTTTTTTAAATTGGGTAGCATATATATAATTTGATTCACAATGTTGTCCTATCATCACCGCCATCCATTACCAAAACTTTTCCATCATCCCAAATAGAAACTCTGTACCTTTTACCCCATCATGTGGTAACCTATATTCTAGATTCTGACTCTCTTGAGTTTGCTTATTCAAATATCATTGAGATCATAGAATATTTGTACTTTTGTGTCTGGCTTATTTCACTCAACATGTCTTCAAGGTTCACGCATGTTGTCACATGTATCAGAACTTCATTCATTTTTAGGGCTGAATAATGTTTCATTGTGTGTATATACCACATTTTCTTTATCCATTCTGTGGCTGACGGATACTTGGGCTGCTTCCTGATTTTGGCAATTGTGAATAAGGCTGCTTTGAACATCGGTGTGCAAATATCTTTTTGAGTTCCTATTTTCAGTTCTTTTGGGGATATACCTAGAAGTGGGCTGGCCTCTAAATGAATTAGGGAGTATTCCTTTCTCTTCAAAAAAAATTTTTTGACAGAATTTGAGCAGGATTAATATTAATTTTTCTTGAAATATTTGGTGAAATTCATCTGTGAAGCCATCCGATTCTGGGCTTTTCTTTATTGGGAGGTTTTTGATTACTGATTAAATCTTTACTAGGTTTTGATTTGTTGAGATTTTCTATTTCTTCTTGCTTCAGTGTACAAAGTTTGTGTATTTCTAGGAATTTGTCCATTTCATCTAAATTATTTAATTTGTTGTGGTACCATTGTTCATAGTATCTTCTTAGTTCTTTTTTTTATTTTTTCCAGTGGGGTTGATAATAATGCTCCCTTTTTTGTTTCTGATTTTAATCATTTGTGTTCTTTCTTTTTTTCTTTGTCAGTCTAGTTAAATAAAAGTTTGTCAATATTAGTGATCTTTTCAAAGAATCAACTTTTGGTCTTGTTGATTCTCTATTTTATTTTTATTTATTTCTCTATTTCATTTACCTAGGCTCTAATCTTTATTTCTTTCCTTCTCCTTTTTTGGGTTTATTTTTCTGTTCTTTATCTAGGTCTTCCAGTTTTGCGTTTTGGTCTCTGATTTGAAATCTTTCTTTTTTTAATGTACACATTTAGAGTTATAAATTTTCCTTTCAGCACTGCCTTTGTGGCATCCCATGTGTTTTGGTTTGTTAGATTTTCATTTTCATTCGCCTCAAGATATTTGCTAATTTCTCCTGTTATTTCCTCTTTAACCCATTGGTTATTTAGGAGTATATTGTTTAATTTCCACATATTTGTGAATTTTCCATTTCTCCCTCTGTCATTGATTTCTGGCTTTCCAGAAATGGCTTCTTTCCATTGTAGTTGGAGAGATACATTGTATGATTTCAATATTATTGCAGTTATTAAAACTTGTTTTGTGACATAGTGTATGGTCTATCCTGGAGAATGATCCTTGTGCACTCAAGAAAAATATATATTCTGTTGTTTTTTTGTGAAATGTTCTAAAATGTCTGTTAGGTCTAGTTGGTTAGGAGTATTGTTCAAATGTTCTATTTTGTTATTGATCTTTCTAGATGTTCTATCCATTATTGAAAGTTTTGTTTTAAAATATCCTACTATTAGTGTAGAACCATCTATTTCTCTGTTCAAATCAGTCAGTATTTGCTTCATATATTTTGGGGCTCTTCATGTTGAATCAATCCCTTTATCAGTAGATATTGATGATTTTTGTCCCTCATAACAGTTTTTGACTTAAAGTTTATTTTATCTGATATTGGTGTTGCTATCCCAGTTCTCTTTTGGTTGCTACTTGCATGGTATATTTTTTTCCCCTCGTTTCACTTTCAAACTACTTATGTCTTTGAATTTAAGGTGAGTCTCTTGTAATCAATGGTTGGGTCATGCTTTTTTATATATTCTGCCAATCTCTGCCTTTTGGATGGAGAGTTTAATTCATTTACACTTAAAGTCACTACTCATGGTGCAGGACTTTCTTTTGCTGTATTGATATTTTGTCTTTATAAGTCTTACACCTTTTTGACTTTCAGTCCTTCTGTTAATGCCCATTTTATATTTATTTTGTTGGAGAAAAATGGTGCTCACTGGGACACAGAGACTGATGATTGCTGGCAGTAA
The DNA here is from genome assembly GCA_026826555.1 of Tolypeutes matacus. Classification (NCBI taxonomy): domain Eukaryota; kingdom Metazoa; phylum Chordata; class Mammalia; order Cingulata; family Chlamyphoridae; genus Tolypeutes; species Tolypeutes matacus. Next base: position 18,998,026 of record JAKSZT010053770.1, read on the forward strand.
GTTTATTGAGAAGCTCTCCCAGCAGAGAGGGTCTGAAGATTAAACTCCAGCCTGCCCCTAGAAAGTGGTGGATATGACTTTTTATATTTTTCCTTCAATAGGCAGGAAAACTGAGTACAGCCTAGGGCCAAGTGGCTAGGGTATAGTGGGCTAGGAGGTAGGGTATTCTTGGAATGTGGGAGGGGTTGCTGGTGCCTGGGCCCAGAAGGGGTGTAGGCCCTTATTTGCTCCACTGCAATATGGCTCCTTTGTTCATTCTTGGGAGGGGATGGGCAGCCTCCAAGCCTGTAGGCTATGGCTTGCTCATTCGGTCACATAGGTTATCACTGGAGGCTGCTTTTCTTCAATTTATGTTATAGGAGAATTGAGTCATGGTCTTATGACCTGTTAATCATTGCAAACCTTGTAAGGGGGAACCTCTAACATATTTGATTTTTTTTTTTTCAATTGTAACATATTTAATCCCTTCTCATTTCTGTCTGGATATTTTTTTCATATATTTTCTTTGTGGCTATGAAGCAGTTAAAATTTAACATTCTATAACTCAAAGATTATTTTTTTAAAATCTTTGTCATCTATGTACACAGTCTTGTCTTCTTCCTTTTTTTTTTTTTTTTTTTTTTAAAGATTTTATTTATTTATTAATTTATCCCCCCCTTGCTGCTTGTGCTCGCTGGGTCAGCTAACCACGCCGCGTGGGCGGGCCTGCCTTCACCAGGAGGCCCCGGGAACCGAACCCGGGACCTCCCATATGGTAAACGGGAGCCCTACTGATTGAGCCACAGCCGCTTCCCTGTCTTCTTCCTTGATGTTTTCTGGACTTTTATCCTTTTCCTTTGGATTGGCCATCGTTTCCTGTTTCTTTAATTGTCTTGTAATGTTTTGTTATATACTGTACATTTTAATATTAACATAATACTTATATGTAATCTCTGGGATTTATTCCCTGAAATGTCTGTTTCTTCCGTTTATATGCTGCTGGTGATATGATGGAGATTTTATTGAGCGTCATGAGCTAACAAAACCAAGCAAACCTAAGCAAAAAGCACTTTTCCAGTCTTTGCAAATTGGCTTTGTGTTGGCCAGATGGCCCTGTTGTAGTTCAGCCATCAGGAAGTTCTGCCCAAGGCAAAGTGAAGTTCAGGGCCTTTCTTGTCTTTTTCGGTCCTGTGTTTTCTTCTGGACTTATGCTTGCTAGTGGCCTTGGGAGTTTCCCTGTTTACTTGAGTTTGAATGCCCCCTCCACTTCCCAGGAAACAAGACTCTCTCCCTCTCCTGGCTTTTCCAATGGAGGACATTAAGGTAGGTAAACCTTTGCCCCAGGCTGCCTGACTCAGTTGTTTCTTACTCTATTTTCACTGTCTTGAGCGGCTTTTGCCTGCAGGATGAATTCTGGGTAGGGGCACATACTGGAGAGGAGTTGGCCAAATTATTCTTTCCCAGCCACAACAAGCCCAGGAACCCACAATGGGAGTGTCCATCAGCTCCAAACTGCCCTGGGGAGGGGATGAGTGAGGTATCAGCAGGGCCACCAGGGGCTTATTCCAGGGCTCTCCAAAACTGTGCTTTCCTGACTTGGCACCTCCCCAGCAAATGTAGCCCTTCACCAGTTCTTGGCAGCTCTGAGGAAGCATATTTTCTTTATGTCTCCTCAACTGCTTTTGTCCAATGACCACCCTCAGAGCAAGGCCTCCAGCATTTTGAATAGCTAATCAAAGGCAGTGATACATGATTTGATCATGCCTTACCCCACCCCCCTCGTTGATCTCAGGGAGCTGTATATGTATGTCTTTTTCTGGCACCAGCAAATTACACTATGGATCGGACTCTGCTGCTTGCTCCGAGAGTTGGGGATGGATGATGGTAACTACCTCATGGTGACAGCAGTTTACTGTTATTTACAGTGTTATTTACTTACCAGTCTCTTCTCGCTCTTTCCTGGATGCTGTACAGTGTTCTTTTGGACTCTAGAGTTTCAAAACAGTTGATTCAGACAGTTCCTGCCTGTTTAATTGTTGTTCTGGTGGAGCGATTGATTCCTGGAGCTTCCTACTCTGCTATCCTCTCACAATTCCCCCATGCATGCTTTTTTAATATTTTGATATGTGTATTTGTATCTGTAAACAAAATATTAGTACTTTTTCATGTTTTATAACTTTTTAAAATTTGTGTCATTTTACCACACTTTTCCTGTCAACGTTGCTTTTGAGATTCGCCATATTAACGTATGAATTCTGATTTAAGTATACAATGTATAGTATTCCATTAATGAATATGCCATAACTCAAGTATGCATTCTATTATTATTGGCTGTTTAAGTTACTTTCAATTTTTATTGTAAGAAACAATATCATAAGAAACAACAATGGACAATAGTTTCTCTAAGGTATATATGTAGAAGGAGAATTGCTGGGTTGGAATATGTGCCTTTTAAATTTTACTAAATATTGTCAAATTAATCTCAAAAGTGTTTTTGCTATTTTATACAACTATGAATATTATATGAATGTTTAAATTTCTACTCATCTCACAAACTCTTGATATTGTTTGATTACAAATTTTAGTCTATCCATATAGCATTTCCTAAAAGTTTTACTGTACATGCAACTGATAACTTCTGAGGATGAGCATCTTTTCATATGTTTATTGACTATATTTTCCTTCTGTGAAATGTTTGTTGGTATCTTTTTGCCATTTTTCTCTTTCGTTGTTAAGCATCTTTTAAAAAATGGATTTATAAGTTCTCTTTTGTATATGGATAATAATCATTGGTTAGTTGTAAGTGTTGAAAATATCTTATGTCAGTTTGTGGTTTATCTTTTAATTTTGCTTTTCTTATACAAAATTTTGTGTTTTCTTATACAAAAATTTTTAATTAGAAGTAGCATGTTTTTTTTTTTTGAATAAGAGATTCCTCTTAATTCCATGTTATAAAGCCATTTTTCTGTATTTTGCTTTTCTATATTTAGATCAATTCAATCTGGAATTGGTTTTTGTGACTAGTTTTAAGTAGGGATTTAATTTTTTCACTATTTCCCCCCACTGATCTGCAGTTCTCCCTCTGCCATATATTCACTGTCCATGTTGGAATGGATCTGTTTCTGTATTCTTTATTCTGCTCCATTGGTCTAGCTGTCAATCTCTGCCTTGTGCCATACTGTTTTAATAATGAAAGTCTCTGCTTTTGGTGGGAGAAATCTTCTACCTTATACTTTTTTTTTCAAAAGTATCTTCATTTTTCTTGGTTCTTTGCCCTTCTACATGAATTTCAGTTTAGATAATCAAGATTCATGAAAAACCCTTTTTGAAAACTTTTGGAAATTATTTTGAACTGACATTTTCATTGGCATTGATTTGTTATCTTTATGTTTTCTTCCCATATGTGAACATGGACTAGCTTTTCATTTTTGTAGATCTAATGGTTTGTAATTGTGATAGGATTTTAAAAATAATATATTTATTACCTCTGTGTAGGGTATCTGTAATTTTTGTTTACCAACCTTAAGAACACTACATTTTGAAGTTTGTTTGTCCTAATAATTTGCAATCCACTCTATTAGATTGTTCTGTTGGGGCAATCAGGATATCTACACATACGGATAATGCTTTCCAATTTATGTCCTTTTAATTTTTTATCATCTTATGAATTAAGATGATAGAGTCTTCAGTGCAGTATGTATAGTAGTGGAATAGCTATGTTTCTCTCTCTTTCTGTCTCTTTTACTTTAATGGTTATGTGACTAAAGTTTTAGTTAAACTATAATATTTGCAGTAGGATTTTTAGATATATTCTTTATCTAGTTACAGAAGGTTCATTTTATTTCTTGTTTTGTGAAGGCTTTTTATCTTGAGTGACTATTTAATTTAATAAATGCTTTTATTTCATTTACTGAGATAATAAAGAAATTTTATGGTATTGAACCATCTTTGCAATCCTGGAATTATATCTAGCTTCTTCTACATCAAAATCTTTCAGAGAAATTTCTCTGAAATTTGCAGAAACCTCACCAAATTTGTTTTAAAACCCTAAATTTAGGTTTTAGCTTTTAGCTTTTAGAAGCTAAGAGCAATAAAATCAAACAATATTTTACTTTTCATCATTTCTACCTTATTTATAAAGTATTTTTTTTCTTGGTGAAATTAGCATAGAAGATCATCTCTAATTTTGAAATCTATTTCTTTTTCCTTTTCTTTTGTGGACTTTTGTTGTTTTAATAATGGGGACAATAAGTGATTCATTCTTAAAACTAATTAGAAAAATTTAATAAATAAATGGCCCTTTCTTTAGTTAAACTTGAAGAAACATTATGAGCATGAATTTATAGTCTAAAAATTAGGTTCAGTGTTTATTTTGTGAAATTTATTTTCTCATCAACCATTTATTGGATTTAGAGAAAAGAAGTAAAAATAATATTCCCATTGCCTGAATCATTCTAAAACTACTAATCATTTACTTGTTTGTATAAGCTTTATTCCTCATTTATTTCCATAAAGAATTTGAGAAAGCTTTTTAAGTTAGACACAATAAAAACAGGACAAAAAACATAAAACATGATTTATTTCTTGGTAAATATAGCAGAAAATTTAGAGGTACCCGTTAATTATTGCATTTTGTGCATTTGTTCAAATCTGAGACTCCTGATAGCTAAGGTAAAAATTTAAACATATTAAATTATATGTGATTTCATTATTTGATAAGAGAAAATATCTTAAGAGCGTGTAATAAAAAATCTAAGCAAGAATAGAGACTCACTTAATTTGAGTACGAGTAATGTTTGTGTTGAGATAGCCTGCCTTATTTACTTAAAATTCATGCAGTGGCATAAACAGTTCAGTCTAATGTATGATTAACCTAGAGGTTTTGGTGAAAATTCAGAACCTGTGCCTCACTCTCAGAAATTCTGGTTCATTAAGTTTTGGGAATGGCCTGAGAATCAGCATCTTGAACTTTTACAGTGGTCCTATGATCACACTTTCAGAAGCAGTGCCACAAGCAAACAAACAACTAAGAAACAGTTATGATTTTATTGTGGTTGGTTCAGTATTCTAGACTTTTGAAGACGTTTTTAAAATTCTTTCTGTCATCTGGTATTTCAAAGTAGAGTGGTTAGAAATTTTCATTAAAAAAAATTAATGGAAATTAATAGCTAAAACCAATCATTATTAAATATGTTGCTAGCTAATTTAGTAAGTCAACCCTGTAGTCTTTTCCACTCTAGCCTAATACCTTTATTTCCTGTTTTTCATAACCTTAACTCCTTTATTAGTTTTGGTAGCTCAAGATATAGACCATAATAACTTGTACAGATCTTATAACTTTTGAAAGTATTTATTTCTGTCTTTAAGAAGAATCATGGAATTAAAAAAAAAATCATTATTTTGATGTTAGAAGAGACAGGTGCCAGTTTTCCAAGATTTGTTACATCTTTGCAATATCCACCTTTAGTCAGGGGCCCAGATTTCAGAATTGTTTATAAGAAAGTAATTTCTATGGGTATCATTGCTAACCAAGTGAATGACTTTTGACATACATATCTCTGGCCTACAACTGGTCATTTTGAAATAATCAGAAGCAACAACTATTTTAGTAATTGACTAAATTCAAACCATTACAGTCCCTTTCAGGTTATAAACTAGGTTAATTGGTGGTCTTCCTATTGTAGAGACTTTCACAACTCATGTAGTGTTGGTGAAAATATTTTGTATCTTGCTGAGTGTATAGCCTTGGACGTTTCTTTGATTTCTTTTAAAGCTATATGGGGAACATTTTATTTATTTGCCTAGGGTTTATTGACACAGCTCCCTTTAACACAGTAGTGGAAAGAACTGATAAAAGTTCGGAAAATATGCTGAAACTTTACCCCTTTGTTTCATTAAACATTGCAAACAGCATATAATAGCATGGGTATATACATTCTTGATTTGTGGCTCTCTCAAGAAGAACACATTTATTTTAGTAAGAATTGTGACATTTATAAGGATTGAAAAGCTTAAAAGGGTGTGCAACAGAAATTGGTGAGACTTGTAAAACATTGGTTTACCAGACCTGGTTGATGGCTCATGCAAGAAAACTTTTGAACAGGAGCAGAGAGACTTAGTTCCCAACTTGGAGTATTTGCTTATATTTGGTATTTATTTGCTATGACCATAGATGCTAGCCTAAAGAAGTCCTACATAACCTGTTTGATGGAAAAAATGAATTAGGAAAGAAAATTACCATTATCGTGTGTAACAGTTTTGCAGTTTGATATAGTTATAAATTCCAAAAATAGGTATTGGATTATGCTTGTAAACTGGTCTGTTCATCTGGGCATGATTAAGTTATGATTAGGGCATTGACTGGGCCACATCGGTAGGGTGTTGAGCCCTGCCCCTTGGTGGGTGGGGTCTCAAAGATAAAAGACACGGCAAAGGACAGAGTTGGAGTTTTTTGATGTTGGAGTTCTGATGCTGAGTGTTAATGCTGGAGTCCAGGGGAGTAAGCACACAGAGGACCTTGGTCGTGAGGAAGGAGAGAAGGCTCCGGGAAAAGAGACGAGTGTTCGCCTGATAGTTCACAGCTGGCTTTGTGGAGAGAGGCAAAGCCTAGAGAGCCTCATAGTCTACAGTTGACCTTGTGGAGGAACCAGGAGCTGAGCCTGGAGAGAAATGGAGCCCCTGGAAGAGAGGAACCCAGGAAGCCTGAACCCTGGCTAACATCAGCAGCTGTCTTGCTCCAACACGTGGCAACAGACTTTGGTGAAGGAAAAAACTTATGCTTTATGGCCTGGTAACTGTAAGCCTCTACCCCAAATAAATACCCTTTATAAGGTCCAACAGATTTCTGGTATTTTGCATCAGCACTCCTTTTGGCTGACTAATACATTGTGCTTATAATTCAAATTTTCTTTGGAATTTTTACCATTATCAAGGCATGCAAAAATGGTAGTTTTTATCTGTTGCTCATTATTTTGAAAAGGAACGTGAAGAACATGAAGAATACTGTTGCATCTGAGCATTGTAATTCCCCCCGCCAAGAGAGAGAGCATTTAAAAAATTCACAGTAGAGATCTAAATTTTCCAAAAGCACAAAATTTAATTTTTGTATTAAAATATGATTTTTAGGATATGTAGGGAAGGTTGATAGTTATTTTGGCTCTAACAGTTTTTCTTCTTTGTAGTAGGATTTTTTTTTGGAGATAGTGGGAATTGAACCTGGGACCTCGTACATGAGAAGCAGGTACTCAACCACCGAGCTACACCCACTCTGCAGTAGGATTTCATTCATAGTGATTATTCTTTAGCTTCATGATTTTGAGGTGAAGGATTTCCTGAAATAACTATAAGCTGCTTCTAATTAGAATATAAAATACACTAGCTTTAGTTGTTTTCGAAAGGAAAAAGTACCTGAAGGAGGATAACTTAGTTAAGAATCTTTCTGACCCAGTGGACATTGTTAGTTGCTTGTGCGGCATCCATTTCCCTTTGCTCCTTTCCTCACAGTGCTCTTATTTTCTTCATTCAGCTACTGTGCTCTGAGGTAATCTGACTGAGCTCAGTCCCAGCTCCAGGGGTGCATTTGATTTGTGTAAGACAAATGCCATCTTTCTTACACCTCTAATTGTTTCATATGAAATGGGTCACATTATCCATTTAAGATGGCTGATGTTAGGAATCATGTTGCTGGTGCCTTCTTGGAAAAGGCTGCTTTCTCCCTGGCTCCCCGGAAGAACTTACAGAATTGTTCCTTTTTCTCTCCAGCTGGCCCCTGGCTACCAACATAATACCAAAAGGAGAACTGGCTTTAGTGCAAAGACTCTCTGTAGATGACAGAGCAGAGAAAAGGGGGACAGAGTCGACTTAGTTCCTGAGGTGACTGCTCAGCCCTTGGATGAATCAATCCTGAAGTTTCCTATGCCTCCAATGTTTCTGTTAGGTGACTCTGTAAATGTCCTTATTGTTGAAGCCATTTTAATTTGGGTCTAAGACAGGCATAGATATCATTTTTGTGATGTGTTTCATCACCTAAGCAGATTAGCATTGAAAAGCATTCCTAATTGGATCTCTGTTGTATTCCACAAACATTTACTGTATGCTTACTATGGGGAAGATACTTACCAAATGCTAAGATAACAGCTTTGAAATCTCCCTGGATTGATGTAGGAATAAATAAATTACACAAATGACATTGTGCAGTAGCTAAGTGAAAATATTTTAAAGATACATTACTAAGGGTTACTCCTCTTAAGGAACTGAAAATATAGTAATTATTCCTTTTTGGTCAGTAGGCTCACTTTACCAAGTAACTCTCACTCGTTGATGACAGCAACATTTAGTATAGTTTTGATAAATTACTGATCTATCTATGGGCATGGATGTGTCACCAAAAGAAATTGGAAGTTAAGTATCTCTAGTCCATTACTTGGGAAATTTTTGAAAACAACATAACTCTTTAATAATACAATGTAATACTTTTAATAAAACAATATAGTGATTTATATATTAATATTAAGAAGAACGTTTTTCAATTTTAACTAGAATTTTAAGAAACACTTTTACTTGGTGTATAGGTGGTCACCAAGAGCACCCTCAGATTTAAGGATTTGCTAGAAGGACTCACAGGACTGCAGTCGTTATATTCATGGTGATGGCTCATTCAGCAAAAGAATACAAAGCAAAATTAGCAATGAAAAAGCATAGCAGGAGAAATCTGGAGGAACCAGGCACAAGCCTCTAAGAGTACTCTCCTAACTGAGTCACAGAGGACACACTTAATTCTGTATCTACAAACAATAGCTACACATGCTAAATCTTGTCTACCAGAGAAGCTTGCTTGAGCCTAACAATTGAGGGTTTTTATTGGGAGCCTGTTAATGCATAATTAGCTGCAGTTTCTGAAACTCTGAATTTCTCATAAGGAAAGCAGGTGTTTACCATAAATCACATTGTTTGCACAAACTACTAGACAAATTGGTACAGTTAGTTCGAGGCTCCATGTGTGCAAAACACTTATCAATTAGAACACTCTAAAAGTCCAATTACCAGAAACCAGGAAAGGGCTACTCATGAAAATAGACCCATCTGGGAATATGTAGTTTTGAGTAACTTAAGGCCCTGCTGAGGCAGTTAACTCTTTCGTGTACACTTGGGTATAGAGTTTGGCTTTCTCTTTGATCCTGTCTTAACCCAGTAACTCCTAGTCTAATTAGAACTTTTATCAATCCTTCTATGTATTAAAATGCAAACCCTAATTTTTGCCTCAAATACTGCAAACTATTTATTTTGTTGGTTTGGATATCTAAAACTACAGATGTCAGAATTTGATATGAATTAACTGTTTTACTTGTCAGAGCCTTTAAATTTTCTAATATTCTCTAACCATAGCTTTACCAATATTCAGGTTATTATCAATTTTGTGGGTTTACCTTCTACAGGTAAACCTATTATTCCCTATATGTTTCAAATGGAAAGAAAACCGTACTTCTACCAGTATATAAATATTATTTGTGGCCAACCCTTACCTTCTTAAATGGGCTTTACCAATTGAGGGCAAGTAAAACACTTTTATATTATTTAAACTAGAACAGATGATAGAAAAACATTTTTAAAATGTAATTTTTAAAAGTTACTCATTTTTCTTCAGTGTTTTTATTGTACAGAGTTATAAGGAGTTGTCCATTGATGTACTATAAGAGCCTCCACAAATTCTAGGTCATTTTCATAAACCTCTCTTGCTGATAAAACGTTTGTTTTACAATATAAAAGCAGAAGACAAGGCACTTAGTTAAAAAAAAAAAAACATCAAGTACAACTAGGGCTTTTATACCAGTGCAGTATAAATATGGAAAAATACACATCCCTGAAGCATCATGGTTTTTCCACTTTCGATGAAGACAGGCAAATGCGCAGACTTGCCAATCATGTGCTAGAGCCCTTTTATAAAGATATTTTTATGTTATGTTCTTGTTCTAATGAAAGAATCAATATAATAATTTCCATTATTGGCATTGGTATCATTAATACCATTGGGGAGTACTTTTGCTATGTGCCTTAGGGAAATCTGGAGTACTGTATCAATGACCAATTATATTTATGACCACAGAGAATTTGTTCCTTAAAAACAATTATATACAACTGTCATGATTCTGTCTAAATTCTTCCTTTTACAGTGTCCTTTAAATTGCATTATTGACAAAAACTTCTGAGGCATTCTAAAATATTATTAATACTAATGCCCTCTGGTTTTCCCAAACAAGGAACATTATAATTCTACCTTGTTAACTTGTTGGGTTTTGTTTTGTTTTGTTTTGTTTTTTCTCTCCTTATAGTGTGAGTATTCATGGTATGTAATCAGTAGGTAGGAACACCCCGGATAAAAGTCTGCATCTACATTTGCTTTGTTCAGAATTTGACAAGGAAAATTAAAATGTTCCATGTGGAGTTTTACTTCAAATATTTCTATGTACCATATCATCTGGAGGCATGTGATAAAATGTCTTTTCTTCTGCTCCCCTCCCTCTCAAAGATGCTTATTTCTCTCACCAGAGGATTTCAAAATGCTTATCTGATTGACTGGATACAAAGTTATAAAACCAAGCCTTCTGAAGTTGAAAGCCTTATTGCCTGGAATGTTCTTTTGAGGATAAACTTAATTTTCTAATTTTTGCATTTTTAAGTGCTTCAAATGGTAGGATTAGATTGCTTAGTTTTACTCAAAAGATGTTAGAGAGAGGTGAAGAATTTTCTTGTTTGTTTTTTGTTTATTATTTTTGGAAATAATGAAAATACTCTAAAATGATTGAAGTGATAAATGCACAGGTATGTGATTATCCAAATACCATTGATTGTACACTCTGGGAATAAAAAGATGCTAGAATCTGAGAAGTTATTTTATTGCAAATTCCAATTTATTAGAAATTACATATAAAATTTAAAATTCAAAGCAAGTTTTAAAAGTAGAAAACATTTGAACTACTCTCTTATTTCCTAAGGAATTAGAAAAATACAAATATAGTTAGCCCTTCGTATTTTCCTCCTATTCCACGTTCATAGGCAGCATTTTAAAATAATGCTTTTGAAAAGAGAAAAATACCTCAAAGAAAATGTGCTGGGGACCTCATGGGTTGAAGATGAGATGACAAAATTGGTGATATGTGACTTCATACTCCAGTGACATAGAAGATAATTATAGAGCGGTACCTAGAGTGATTTGTAGGTGAATTGGAATGTTCCAAGAGAGAGTGAAGATGCACTTGTGAAAGAGAGAGAGACAGTTGGAGGTGGTAATGGTAGAATTATTTTAGCCACATATTCTGGTCATACATGACTTAAAAAGTATGAATTTCAAGAGGACAATAAAATAGAAATTATAGTATTCAAGATACGAAATGATTAAGGGATTGGTGAAAACTTCAGCTGAGAGGAAACGTGAAGATTAAGTATAAATTCTAACAGTCTGGTTTACAAATTGATGAGCACATTTACAGATGAGAAATGCAGAAGGAACAAAAGGATGACTTCAACAGTTTTGTGTAAGAGCCAACTTTAGGTTTGTATTAGAAAGAATGGAAGTAACATTTTAGCAAGAAAGTTTCTGCAAGAGAAAAAAGTGATGTTTTGCCAAAATTTCCCTCTGAGGCTTCCCTGAAAATGGCCTACTTTTTTTTTGTATGTTCCTTTTTGGGGGTGGTCTGATGCTTTTAGTATTTAACCTTTCTTATATGTTGAGGGAAATAAGATGAGAATTCAGGGAGGAGAAAAAATGTTTATCGTTTTTTAAGTTAGACTGAATGCCTTAGATTTGTTACCTCTTTGCTATGTGTAATAAATTTCATTTTGTTATGTAAAAATTGATATATTCAAATAGACTAGGGTCTCTTCATAATTCCTGTTTTGGGAAAATAGCTATTACTTATTTGCTAGTAATATTATCTGTACCAAAGCTGAAAAAGCACTGGATTTTAGGTCTGAAAATTCAGATACAAGTCTAGTTCTGTTAGTTAGCAGCATTTTGACTCAGATCAAACTGTTTGTTCCTTAGGCTAAAGGATATGGTTGTAAGCATACATGGGAGACTCTCTAAGAAATAGAATGACTTATGTAGAGGATCTGGAAAGTACCTAAAATACTGAAGACATAGTACTGCTGTTTTTCTGATACACTTATTGTGTTTCTACATGAAGGCAACCATAGACACTTAACCAGTGATAAACAATACAGAATGGTAGGATGTGGCAAAGTGGCAACTGAATGCTCAGGCTAAAGGGTGTAGTTCTACTCAGCTTAAAGGAATTGTTGTCATGTGGGAATGTAGGTCTAGTTTTGTGAGAACCTCCAGTTTTGTGTGTGTTTTGTTGTTGTTTTGGTTTTTTTTTTTTTAAAGAGAAGGCTGAAATCTGGATTTTTCAGTTAAGTTTCCCATTTATATTTATAAGGAATTCACCAAAAAAAATTTTTACCACGTTGCTGTGGCCCAAACAAAATAAGCCTATGGGTCAGATCTGACCTGTGGCTGTAGTTTGGAACTTCTGCTTTTAACCTCTTTTTCACGGGTATCTGTTGAGTAGTTACTTTTAAGCTGCATAACATTGTCCTAGACTGTTGAATGATATTCTGGTAAATCCCTAATTTAGATTAGATTTAAACTTTTACATAATTAAAAAAATTGCTTTGACATTCTTTGGGTTAAAAATAAAGTTCTTAACAATATAGATACTAATGAAGCATAGGAAGGACTATAAAGGAAAGGATGATCAATTTCATTTCCTTAATTTGACTGAGTCTTTGTCTTTAACCATAAACTTTGTCTTCAACCTTTCCTGCTGAATTTCCTAAATAAGCAAGAAAAGATACCTTTGGGAGCTTTTGTGGGTACTCAAAGGTGAAAATGGTGAATTTTCCTAAAACACTTTGCTTCAAACTAAAATTAATACTTGTCTATTTAGTTCATAAATTGTGTATTAAAAAAAATGTTTCTACTCTCATGGTTACCAAAGTTAACTATTGACAATGTATTTTACATTTAAAAAATTTAGATACTAGAAACTCCTCATTTGTGTGATTCAAGTCCTTCTTTTTTTCTACTTTCTCTTTTTTCCCCTCTATTCTTTGGCTATGGAGTGGCAAATTAAGGATAATAATTTAATTCTGGCCATTAAATCTGGTAACTTTTTAGTTTTAGGGAAAACTCTAGAAATGGAGGAAAGCAACCATGTTTAGAATCACATTACTCTTACAGACGATTGATTTTGGGGTGGGCATCTGATCCAAAGATAGTAAAGCTATAGGTCACTAGTGCTATTAAATGCCCTGACTTAAAAATAGGAATGGGTTACTCAGATAAAGAGAAAGAATTAGCAGTTGAAATGAAATTAAAAGAATGCCAAAGGGGTTATGAGGGGTCATGGAATGCCAAAATTATGCTGAAACAGAGACTGTAAGTAAAATGAGGATGAAGAAGTGATGAGATGGAAAAGAAAATATGCAGTGTGTATGTATGTGTGGTGGGACCACATGGACTAAGCCAAGGAAAAATAAAAGTACCACTGCAGGGAGCAGGCACACAAATAGTTGAATGATATTAATTGATGGCAGACCACCATAGTGAAGATCCATGAACATCTAAGGTTGAGATCTCTAAACTGCTTTATTTCCTTTCAGTTCCTGAACCACTTTCCAGCCTCTATCCAGGCTCTTTCTTGGTTTTATCATGGAGTGTTCTCTTATCCTTAGGTCTTTTTTTCTAATTACTCCAGATTCTCCATTCTCCCTCATCCCTCTTCTGCCCTGACTCTTCCTTTATGGACAGCTCTTACTCTACATTTCTCTTTCATTAAGAAGTCTTTGCTGACTCCCTCCTTTTTGAAAACAAAACAAAACCACAAAAACTATGAATCCCTTCCTGTAATAGATATCATCTCACTTTTCTGCCCTCACCCTACTTATGATCTCTGTATTTCTATTGTCCTCCATCCATCTCCTATTTCAAATGGGTTTATAACTTCCAAGCCCTCAATTTTTTCCAGTCAGCAGACATAGTGTTCATCCTTATTATTTCACTTGGAACATGGAATTAGCCCTTAAGTGACTTTCTAACTGCAGTTCTCTCTATATACTTTTTCAGATTCTTTTCCATAAAGTTCAGGAAAGAATCATATCACACTCATCTAAAAAAACACACACATGAATTCTATAATTCTTATTTAATTAACTGTAATTTAATTAAGCCTAATATTGTAGACCTTCTAAAATGAGGTTCCAGTTTCCTGTTCATCTCTTTTGACCACTACTTGCCTGTTAGGATTCTATGAGAGAAGTGAATTAAACTCCTTGCTGCTTCTACTCTTTTTCTTCCCAGCATCCCTATTCATGCCATTCCTACATTCTGGATTTCCTTCTAATCCCCATTTTTTTCTAGCTATCATTTAGAGTGCTACTTCTTCCATTCTCCCATGATTTGGTTGTTTTCTCATCACACATATAAGCTCACATACAAAGGAAATACAGTAGAGCTTTATTTACTGTCATCCTAAAGCACAGTGGTTAAGAACTTGACTTTCAATACTGGCTCTCTCTCGTACTATGTGACCTAAGAAGTATTATGTAACCTTTCTTTACCCTAGTTTTCTCATCTTTAAAAAGGAAGTAATTGGTTCTTACCGTATAGGATTGTTGACAGAATTGAATGAATTAATACATGTAAAGCACATAAGAACCTGGTGGTTGTAGGACTGAATAAATATTGTTATAGATTATCTAAATTGCAAACATCCAATTGTAGTGGAAGTGATTTTTTTCATAACAAAAGAAAGAGAGAGAGAGAGAAAGGAAGAAAGTAAGAAGGAAGGAAGGAAGGAAAGAAAGAGAGAGAGAGAGAGAGAGAGAGAGAGAGAGAGAGAGAGAGAGAGAGA
>JAKSZT010053770.1:19012923-19059512 GCA_026826555.1 Tolypeutes matacus
AGAAAGAAAGAAAGAAAGAAAGAAAGAAAGAAAGAAAGAAAGAAAGAAAGAAAAAGAAGAAACCCTATCACCAACAATAAAAATTATTTAGTCTCAGTAAGGATTTAGTGAATTAGTAAATCAAGGTTCTCCGCTTCATTTTGGGCTTGGGAAATAAACATGTAACTTTTTTCATCTAATTTTAAGTCATTTTCTCTGGGGTTTTAAGAGCCCTGTTAAGAGCCCCCACAGAGGAGCTTAGTAGCTGCGATGATACTCAGACTGCATGGACAATTTTCTTTGGGGCTGGACATAATGGCATATTTGTTATATCAGGGAATTTTTTGCTGTTGTTGCAAATGACAGAAATCCAAATCAAACTAGCTTAAGTAAACATTTCAAAGGACGGATTAAGGAATTGGGAGGGTGGTTTATTGATTCATGAAACTGGGAACTACAGCTGCTCAAATGGTGTTGTCACATTTTCCTCTTTTCTCTCTTCATCTCATTTTCACTTTTCAGCTATGCTTCTCTGTATATTTACTTTATTTTCTCCTACATGGTACAGGGTCAGAGAGGTACATGGTGATAGATATCTCCAGACATATAATGTCCCCCAGCTCAGCTCCCCAGAAGGAAGAAAGCTTCTTTCTCTCAGTGGAAATTTATAAAAACTCAGGGAACAACTCTAGTTGGCTTTACTTTGGTCCTCTGGCCACCTGTTGGATCAGCCATTATGGATAGAGGTTCCAGGTTCTGCAATTGGCTCGATCCTTAGCAGAATTCAAGGGTAGGGATTGAGAAGCCTGTCAGAACACATGGAGTACGAAGAGCAGTTCACTCAAGGAGTGAGCAGTAGATGAGAAGGACACTGGACAGATGTAAACACCAGAGGGCCTATGTTTTTTATAAATCTGTCCTTTACCCCTAACACCGTTCTTCTCTTTCAACCTCTCACTTTGTGTAATAGCTATATTTCTTCATAATGGAGTTTAAACATTATTTTATTCATCCATTGTATGTATCAACATATTTATATTTTTATGATGACCAATAATGCATAATTATTGAATATAAGTTGCTTGCTTTTTTAAGGAAAATCTATATTGTACTATTTTATAACGTAGAACTAACTCTCTAGATCAGAGTTCTTAGATCTGACTCATCACCAGAATTCCTTAAGAAGTTAAAAGGGGAAGGGGGCGGGGAGAGAGAGAGAGAGAGAGAGAGAGAGAGAGAAACATCTGGTTCAGTAGATGGCGGTGAGGTAAGGACTGGAGATATCAATGGTAGGATGATTTAATGACTCACCTAATGTAGTTCATGGCATAGAAATACAAGAGCAAATCAAGTAAACATTCAGTCTGCTACATTGGATATTTGAAACTTCTGGTCTGTTCACAGCCTTCTGCTCAGTTTTATGTTATCTTGTTCCTTCTACCTCAGGTGAACAGGGCCTTCACACTGCTCCCTATTGTAAGACCACCTTCATTTTCACACTCTAGTCTTCCATTCTTGCTTCAAAACTTATCTTTAAGATGTTCTCATTCTTCTCAATAACTTGTTCAAGGCAAACTCTGTCAAAAAGATTCCTGATGATAAAACAAAACAAAACAAAAAATCTTACACCAAAAGCATCAGTTTCTAAATGTAGAATGGTAAGTTCTATAGCAGGCTAGTTTTCTAACTTTCACATTGGCTGAATACTCCTACATGGCAAGTATGCCCATTTAGAGAAAAATTGGACCATGGAAAAATTAGGTCAGGGATTCTGTGAGATACCTAGTTAATTCTTGCTATTTGGAATTTATCCTCTTGATAAATCGTTCTCAATATCTCACAAAGGATACTTCCAATTTGTCCCTTTAATTGACTAAAAATGACTCCTGCCTCTTTAATTGACTAAAAACAGCCTAGTTATTTGACATAACAACCTTTCTCCATCCTTTTTCTGCTCTCCAAATTTTCCTTGGACATTTTATCCACAGATTACTTTTTCTGTGATCTTGCTTAAGTAATTATTTCCCCCTCTTTCCTGTATGTTGTACTGCTTTATTTTGTCTGACTAAACCAGCATGCTAAATTCCTCTGCTTTATCATAGTACCTCTTCAGGTACCCATATATTTTTTTCTTTTCTCTGTCAACGTCTTGTATTTATTTTCAGCTTGTTTATGCATTTAAAATGATGCACAGGCAGTATTTACATTTTATAAAATTAACATTAGATTGTAAATAACATTTGATGTGTTTTCCTCACTTAATATCACACTTATTCATTCAATGATTTTAATCAGTTATAATGTTTTCCTCATCATTAAATATTCTTTTTTAAATATTTTTAAAATTTTAAAAAAGATACGTAGATTACATAAATGTTACATAAAAAATGTAGGGGATTTCCATACGCCCCACTCCCTACCTTTCCCACACTTTTCCATGTTAACAACATCCTTCATTTGTGTGGTACATTTGTTACAATTGGTGAATATATATTGGAGCATTGCCACTAAATGTGGATTACAGTTGACATTATAGTTTAAACTTTCTCCCACACATTTTTGTAAGTTATGGCAAGATATATAATGGCCTGTCTCCATCACTGCAGCATCATTCAATTCCAATATCCTGAAAATGCCACCATATTACACACACACACACACACACATATACATTTATTTTAAAGTTACTTAGGTTACATAAATGTTACCAAAAAAATATAGGGGATTCCCATATGCCTCACTCCCCACACCTCCCACATTTTTCCACATTAACAGCATCCTTCATTAGTGTGGTACATTCATTGCAATTGATGAACACATTCTGGAGCTTTGTCACTAAGCATGGATTAAAGTTTACATTGTAGTTTACACTCTCTCCCACCCAATTATGTAGGTTATGACAAGATATATAATGGCCTGTATCTGTCATTGCAATGTCATTCAGGACAATTCCCAAGTCCTGAAAATGCCCCCACATTACACCTGTTTTTCCCTCTCCCTGCCCTCAGAATCTCTAAGTGGCCACTGCCTCTACATCAATGATAAAATTTCTTCCATTGCTAGAATCACAATAAGTCTATAGTAGAATACCAGTAAGTCTACTTTAGTCCATAGTTCATTCCCTAATCGTGAGGATTCTGGAATGGTGATGGCCACTCCCCCTCTAATTGAGAGGAGACTGTGATCCATTAGGGCCAGTGGATGGGACTTTCTTGCTTGCAGTTGTAGACTCTCTCGGTTCTTTGGTATGATAGTTGTCCATCATCACCTCCTTGTTAGTTGTCCTGGGTGAGAACAATGAACTGGAGAGTAGGTGTTACAACTCCATTGAGATTTGAGGCCCAGTGGCATATGGACAGCCCAAAGATTTAAGTCTCTTGGACGTACACCTGCCCACTCTAGTACTAACTATAGGTTCACATAGAAGAGCGGAAGAGCCATATGTAGGGAAACCACAACTGAGTCCAACTCTGTCACCCCGGGGAGCTTAAATTCCAAGTAGGGCCCACTGGCAAGGCACCAAACTCCTGAGCTATCTACCCTGACAATAGTGTATGGATGTCTCCAGAGCTCTTAGGAGCCCCCCTATTTGGGGGTAATGTCTAATTTGGCAGTCAATGAGATCCCGCTGAGACGTGCATAAGTGCAACCTCTAGAATGACCTTCCAACCCACTTTGAAGTCTCTTAGCCATATAAACTTATTTGTCTTTACCTTTTCCCTCTTTTGGTCAGGGTCTTTCTCTAGTTGCATTGTTAGTTGGTACTTAGTAGTAATCCCTCCAAGAACCCATATTTCAGCACTGCTCTTTACCATCTGATAATTCAAAGGGGAGGAAGGTAGCCTGGGGGTTGCTACTGTTTACCACCACTCACTTCTTCCTCCTGGGTCATCTGACTCCTACGCCAGCGACTCCAGGGAAATGACTGTTTTTGAAGGTCATAATTTGTCAGCTTCTGTAGCCTTTTCTTACAGTTTTCCTTCTTTAAACTCTCTGTAATATTTATATTATTGACCAGTAGTTTTCTTCTTAAACTCTCCTTTCTTTTGCTTCAGTTTCCCTAGGTCCTCTCCTTCCTCTCATTCACTGTCTTGTTTTGCTAATCTTTCTGCTTTGGACTCCATATATATTTGATTTCTTAGATTCCCTTTAAGCTTCTTAAAGTTTGTTTAAGGAGTGTTTTCTCCATTTTGATCTCACCCCTGTTTTATGGATTCTACTACTAACAGTCTGCTGAACATCCCAAATCTATATTTCCATTCTTAGGCTTTCTTATGTGATTTTCTTCCTAATCTAGCTGCCTATGGGTAGTATATCTTCCTTATTTTTAGCTCTGTCAGTTTCTTAAACTGTCCTTGTTCAATCTCACTGATGCCTCTCTAAACGTCCTTCTCTTTCATTTCAGTTAATACAATATGACCTCTTAGACACAGGTAAAATATATTTGCTGCCTCGCTCTGTTTTTCATTCCCTTTTTATTCATTTATTTTCCTGGTTTTCTCAATTCTGAAATGTGTTCCAAATTAATTTTAATTAAATTTAAAATATCATTATATATAGTGATATTTTAAACACAAAAGGTAATAAATACAACACATACACAATATAAATCGTGTGTGTGCACACATGTGTGTATGAAGCATAGTAACAAAATTAAAATCCACAAACCCACTATACAATCCAAGAACCAGAATGTTTCGTGTTCCATATTTATTTCTTCCTTTCTTTTCTTGTTTCCATAAGTTCAATTTAGGACTTGTGTTTCAATAACCTCTGAAGTCTTCTCCTTGTTTCATTTTATGCTTTAAAGCTATACTATATTTCTCTGCAAAGCTTCAGATCATCTTATGTCCTTGATCAAATGCCTTCTCAGGTTTCCCATTACTTACAGAATTAAATAGACTAAGTCCAATAATCAGCACCTTTTTGATCTTGCCCAACCTTGTGATTCCAGCATTATTTCCTACTATTCACATTGAATTGTTTCATGCTTCACACTAACTTCTTTGCTTCCTTCATTTCTTTCTTTCATTTTTTGAGCAAGCCTCTGCTTTCTACTTTCCACACCCTTGCTTATATAGTACCACTTTGAGCCATAAGGGATGCTCTCTCCCCTATCTCCCTTTGTCAAAATTCAACCTATCCTTCAGAGCCTTCTGTAATATTTTCATATCCATGAAGACCAATCATAACAGATATTACTTTCTTCTGAACCCCTGTAGCGGTCCCTCAGGTATTGTCTTGAAGTACTTATATTTTCCTTTATTTCTTCATATCCCTCAAGGGCTTATGCAAAGTCTTAAATATAGGAAACACTAAATATTTGTTAAATGACATGGTGATTGGAGCAACTGAACTGAATATATTCTTTTTTAGAAATGAGTAAATTTTTAAAATTCGAATTCCTTTTTCTTTTTCCTTTTTCCAAGTGGGGTCCTGGAAAGGCCAGAGGCCCTGTCCACAGCAACCCTATCTGGGGGAGAAATTATCACAAGGTTCCCAAGTTCCAGTATTATTTCCTATTTTGATTAATGTCCCAGTTCTTACTCTCAGAAAAAAAAATTTTCTCCTTTTAAATTTGAAGATTTCTTACTTTTGGGGTTCTTATTTCAATACTCACACTACTACCATGGTATCAGGGCAGGTTTTTTTTTTTTTTTTTTTTTTAAAGATCTTCCCCTTAAGGGCAGTAGTTATGATTAAGGATATAAGTGTAAGTGGATGCAGTCTTTCTTGAATTTTAACCAGTTAGAAAGAAAAACACTTAAAAAAGTATCACGCATAGAAAAAGGGAAATATTTCCTGCCTTTGATAGTGAGAAGACACCTTAATGGGGTTATAAAATAAAATGCAGAAAGACTTTAGAGTTTTCTAAGAATAATGAGGTACCGATCTGCCTGGTTGAAGAGTCTTCTGCCTATAAACAGGAGAGTGGGTTTGATGAATTTTGCATGTTTTTTCAGCTTTCAGTTTACATATGAAACAAACCCTGTGTAAAAACTTCAAATTAATGAATAGAGATAATTATGTTGGAAGTGTGCTTAATCTTTAATGAAGAACTTTATAATTTCTAAGGACAAATATATTAACGCTTACTATTCTTCAATCCAGGGGTCTCTTCCTATGGAAATGTCAAGGATGGGGTAATTTTAATGCAAGTGAATCAGGGAGTCAAGAACATAGAAACCAAAATTTCAACCAAAAAGAGCCATTGAAAGAGAAAAAAGAGAAGAGGCTGATTCTTTCCTATTGACAAGGGCTACCTTGCTTAAAATCAGAAAGAAATACCCTTTCACAATGACCTTGCCTCCTACAGAGGATTGGACCTAAAGACCAAGAACAACTGTGTTGTTTTTCTCTCCCTGACCAAGTCCTCAGGCCCACCTGTAACTATTTGGGGGCAGGTCTTGAAGTTTTACTTGTATATACAGTAAAGTGTAATGAAGAAAAGTTACTTTGGAGTTCACATATTGTTCTGTATTGTTGCTAGGAGTAATCAGGTGGATAAACTCTTTAGAGATTCATTTAACAATTATGTCCTTTAAAAAGTTATTTGCTCTTTATGGCTAATTGAACCATACTTTGTTTTATTATAGCAGGGCATCTTATCCTGAAAAATGCAGTGATGTTTTATCTAGCTAAGCAATATTGTTGATTAAATATAGCTTAAATGTTTGGCATTTAGAGTGAAAAATACCTTTAGGCTTTATTAGTATGTGGATAAATTGGAAATGGATATTAGCTTCACCTATTTTACTAGCTGAAACTACGTATTCATTTTTTAATTTAAATGTAATTCATAAACTCTTGCTTTCTGAAAATTATTTTTAAATTCAGAAGAAATAAATAAATTGTGAAGGTATTTTTCACTGTATTTTCATAAATGCTATTAGTTTTATAAACATGGTGTTAGGATCTATAGTATTAAGGCAGTGAATATTTAAAACATTTGTGTTTAAGCTGCCTCAAAGGATAATTAGATGTTTATAATGGTACTTGCTTTGAGATAGCTAATTTAAAAAATCTATTGCTCCCAAGTTTAATTATTTGAGTAATGATAACATATTAGCAACTGCGAAGAAAAAAGTAAACATGTTAATAACACTTTCCACAAAGATGTAAAAGGTGGCACCTGGCCAGTCTTTCAATTTTCTATTCTTTATTCTATTCCAGCATCCCATATCTGTTTACTCTAAACCACCTACTCATATATCATTCATCTGATTTCACTCTATTTGTTTTTATTCATTTTAAAACTCTTCCTTTGGCACCAGAGAGAGAATTTTCTAGCTCTTCTCCACCCTTAGTGAGCCTTTGAAAGAAAGCTTTTGTAATTAAACTTCATAGCTTTAACAAACATTTCATAACCTGCCAGTAAAAATGTCAGTTCATTAAATGAGTAAGTATCAGTGTGGTAATTCATCCTCAAACTAAAATAATTTAAAGGGGTTATTAATTAAGAGATTTCTTTGATTTGGGAATTCTAATCAATAATGAGCTATGTTATGGACAAAATCTTTCTTTTTCATCATTTGCATTACTTGGCCTGTTAAAATATTAAATAAAACCATGTCAATGAAAATTTTACTTTAGTATTCTTTTCATGATTGGTTAATACACCTAAGAGAATCTTGTTAAAATATCAACTAATTGGATATGGTCAAAATGAATGTTTTGCTGTGATCCTTTAAAATCAAGACTCAGTGATACAAGCAGTATATAAAACTTTGTAATGGACTCTGTTTGAGGCCATTGCTTCATGATTGAGGATTAAAAACAGCAAGAATTGAATCTTGAGGGCTAAAACTAGTTTATTTGGTAAATATACTAATAGTAGTTTATTGAACTGAGAGCAGTAGGAGGAAAACAAATGTGTAAAGTGATGGACACTGTTAGGATAGCTTGTGGTAGCTCTTGGAATACCAGTGAATAAAAAGTTAATTTTGAGGACCAACCAAAAGAATGGTGGAGTAAAATTAATCTTTTAAAATAAAAGCCTCTATCTTTTGCTCGAAATTAATTGGTTGTTCCTGTATCTTTTAAGATGTATTTGAAGTCTGGAAATGATAAGGATGAGCAATGACTTAGAAGTCAGCATAATAATAGCTAACATTAATCAAGCTCTTACTTTGCTCCAGGGCCTACGGTATGTGCTTGATATGTAGCATGTCAATTCTCTTTATGACTCTGAAGTAGGTCATTCACCCATGAGGAAACTGAGGCACAAAGATTTCTTAATTAGTAGCCAAGCTGAGGCTTGTAACTCAGGCAACCTGATTCCAAAGTCCAAATGCTTGCCTACCAGTTTATCTTACCTCCAAGGTCATATTTTATCAATAGTGATGCTTTAAGTACGTTTTAACCCAGAACTTTGTCCTAATGATGGTTTTTAGAATGGCTGTTACTAAATGAAGGGAGAGGGACTCCAGAAAGTTTCATACTATCAAATAGCAGAGAGACACCCCCAAGGTTAAATCATGGACCAGAGTTCCTTGGCAATCTCATAAAGAGAGTGGAAGAGTGGTAAATAGAAACTTCTGGCCCTTTATCTACTTATTTGAAGTGTATACTTCATGTGCCTCTCTGGAACCTAGGAGTAACAGCTCAGGAAAAATATTCTCCCCTGATGATGCTTTGTGTTTGTTCTGTTCTGTTCTGTTTTATTATTCCCCTTGCTTTGGAGCTTCTAATTTATGTTCTCACTTTAAAATTCTGGAGATCAGAGTGACTGATTGGGTTACTATACACCAAAAGAACATAAAAATACACCTTACCTTTCCTGCAGTCTGCAATGCTGATTCTGGAGAACTAATAGAAAGTCTGGAAAATTGGTAGTAAGTAGCTTAGAGCTAGAAAGCCTCGGAGGACTTAGTTGCATGAAGGGATATGAAAAGAAACATGTTTTGGTGTATTTCCTCTGGATGGATAGAGAGGAAATAGGTTTAAGTTAAAGCAAGCAGGATCTAATGTTCAGGGATAGATGTAATGAAAAACCTCTGGACTTTACTAGTAGTGAGAATTGAAGACGTTTATAGATTTTTTAAAAAATCACAATTGTGTAAGAATAAGATATTGTCTGAGGTAATTTGGGTAGTTTTAGAGTAGCCTGGAGCATCATTAGGAAAGCAGATTTGGTGTCTTTGGGCTATCTTTGGATATTTAACACTGTGTACTATTCTATAGCATGTTTTAATTCTTGTATACACTTTAGGTCAGGAGCCATGTAGGCAGTCCTCTTCTTAGAGTGATTGCATGCCTAGATGATGCAGAAAGGCTTCCAGCCAGTTTCACTCATGTTATTATGTAATGGCACTTAGTGCAAGCAGGACGCAAATGAACTCACCCCAGCTAGTCTGATTCCTGATGTGAATCAAATAAAGGCTCCCCTCATCAGCAGCCTTAGCTTGTTCCCATGGGTTGTTTTCGGATTAGACCCAGCTCCAGAGGAGCGGCATCTGAAGGAAAGGAGAAGAGATGGAAGCAAAATAGCACAGTCCACAGTTTCTGATTTGGTCTTCTTTTAGCATGTAAAACTCCTGTATTTTTCATTATTATTTATAGTTTTTATACTCAAGTGGCTAGTTTGTACATTTCATTCATGAAATCAAATCAAAGAGGTAAAGATGGAAGGAAGGAGAAAAATATTTATTTGGCTAGCAGGAGAGACTTTTGACATAATGTCCTGTGACATTCAGTGGGACTTATTTCCTTGCAGTAAATTGCCTCTGCAACAGTCCCCATAGATACGTTCTAAAAGTGATTGCGGCGCTTTTATACAATGCCCTTGAAATAAATATATAGTCTACAAAGTAAAAATACTTTGAAGGACTGCACTCATTTGGAGTATAAGTCTATATATTAACCAAAAAGGATTCATTCTCAAAACTATATGGTCACACCTTATACCCCAATCCACCTTCCAAAGAAAAACATAAACAAACCTTCCAACAATAATGTTTGTGCAGTGACTGCAACAATTAAAAGTCTTTCCTAGGACTTTTAGCTGTGATAGAAAGACTTGATTGTGTTGATATTTTTTTATCTTTGTGATTTGCCATCATTCACATCAAAGCTTTAAAGTTTTTTTTTTTTTTTTTTTTTTTTTTTTTTTTATTTTTAAAAAATATAAAAAAAAAAATAAAAAATTATTTTTTTTTTTTTTTTTTTTTTACATAATGAGGAAATCATATCAGAGATCAAAGCAAGAAAAAATTGGTTCCATTGAGAGTTTGGCTCATACATGAAGATATTGCATGTCTGCAAAGGGCAGGCTATGAGTATGAATGATGGTTGGTATGGCAGCACAGAATCAAGGTTCTACATTGTTTGTTCCAGGGGAATTTGCTTTGAGAAAATAGGATTGGCAAAATGGACTTTTTATAAACCATTTTCTCAAAAAGCCATCAGGGATTACTAAATTTCACCCAGACTCTTTCCTTATATACTCATATAGCACTTAATGTTTTATATTATGATTATTTGCTTATTTTGCCTGTTTTCCTATAACATCTAGGACCTCTTCAAAAATAGGAATCTTTTTAAATCTCTTTTGCTTTTCCTGCCTTGCACTGCGCCTTGCACATAGAGGTGCTTGGAATATTTGTTTAATAAATATCTGGCTTTCAAAAGCTCTCTACAAGAACCCTTCCTAATACTGTGTCTTTGAAGGTTTTCTTTTTTTCTTTCCTTTTCCCTTCTGTTTGTTTCTATACAATAAGTCATTTACTTTTGACAGATAGTAGTTGTTAAGGAAGAACTTTGAATGGTTACTGAAATAGAATTGTATGTGGATTATTATTTTTTTAGATTAGTTTATAGATGTCTCAGAAACTCTACACTGTAAAGCCTATAAGTACATGATTTATAGTCTATAAAATAGTTAATTATGCATACTGTTTTATTTCTCTAGACTTTTTTTTTTTTAACCACCAGGCCTCAAGTAAGAATTATAACCCCACATTATAATTTTGTTTTTATGAGAAAATGACATCAATTTATATTATTCTGATCTAATGATTTTTATCCTGAAAGGATTTTAGACATTGCCTCTTTGTGAAAGACTGAGATTTGAATCCTAGGCACATACTCTGTGACCTCAGGTAGGTCGGTTAACTTCTCTGAGCATGAGTTTCTTTATCTTTATAATAAGGAGAGTAATATGTACCTCACAGGTTGTTGTGAAGACTAAGTTACTTATTATGTAAAAATACTCAGCATGATACCTGCATGTAGGTGGTACCCAAGAAGGTTTTTATTTTTTAACTAATCTGTAATTTAAGTAGCAAAATTATGGTGTTACAGAATTTTCATGGGAAAAGGGACTTTGTAGGCCATCATAATATTATAGATATAGCTACTTTGTGTTTATGTGTATTAATATACACCAATCAGGCAGCATTTATTGAATACTTAGCACACATAGAAAATTTTAGAGAACATTATATTTCAGTCAGAAATGCTTTTGCATAAGTGTTGTAATGCAGAGATAACTATATTTTCTGGGGTTTATCATAAACAAAAATGAGATTTTTGTTTCATGCCTTGCAGTTCATGTTGCAATTTATGTAAATAGAGAGGCTAGTAAATTACATTTTAAAGGTAGAAGATGCCTCTCTTGAGACATTTGCATCAGTGAATGCTGTGGAAGAATTTTCAAAACTACTCACAGCAGGATTTGTCTCAGTCATTGAAAAATTCTTGGACAGGACAATAATTTCTCATCTACTAGAGAAATAATATTTTAGAATAATATTTTAAAATGCAGATACTATAAAAGGTGATAGATGACTATTCCACAGTGAGATTTATTTCTTCTCTACGTGTAGATTGGGATGGTTAGACTCAAAGAGCATGACTGATCAGTGAGTCTATTCTATTCAGCAGTTCTATGGTATATAGATCTTTTCTATTATTAAAGCACCCATTTTAAAAACTTATTTCTAACAAAGTGCTCACAAGGGTAACCAATTTAATGGTCCCAGAGCATAGACATCTTTTCTAAGAGATATTTTAGATTTCAGTGATTTTTCAGATAATTGGGAGCTATCTTTTTGAGACTGCATTGCTCTGTTACTGATTGTACTACATGATATCCTGGGGATCTTTCTAATTTTATGGTTCTTTGTATCAAATCCATGCCTTTCCTTCCAGAAAATGGAGAAGAGGAAGCCGAAGGTAAATTATTTTACCTGTTTTGACAGTGACAGAGAAAGAAAACAAGTAGCATTGTGAATCTAATTTCTTGGGTTTCCTTGTTCCTTTGTTCTTTGTTTAATTTTTAAACATCATTGATTTCTTTTAATGTAGTATAATCCTAGCCTATTGTGCTCCCAACATTATTATTTCTTTTCTTTTTCTTGCTCACTAAGATGTTTGAATTCTTTTTGTGGAAGCATTTGTTTTCAGGTATTAATTCATTTCAAATGAAATATCATGTCTTTAAATACTAGCTATTTTCCTTTTCCTGGTATGTGTATCTGAATATATAGTCTTAGTTTTGGGAGGTTTTAATTTTCAATTTTGATTTTCTAGATATCAAATGACCTTTATGCAAAGGGCTAGATTGCTTCCTTATGACTATCAATATTTGTAGTTTGGGGCAGGAGACTCTCAAACCTCTGTACTAAGCTTGATCTCTCAACAGGGTGGGCATTTTCAGATTTCTTGATCTGTTTTCTTGCTTACTCATTTCCGTCCACCATTTTCCAAAATAGATTTCAGTAGGCTAGTGGTCTACAAATCCACAATGTTCCATACATACCCTTCTCCGTTTGTACTCTATTATCAATCAGTACTGGGTCAACTAGAGTTCATAGTGTAAAGTTGCTTATTATCTCTTTATCCCATTCCTAAAGAGAAGTAGCCCATTTCCCCAAACTCCCGTTTTGCTCAGATAATGCTTTCCTTTGATGCTATATTCTAGCACTGTTTCAGCTAGTTTCTGTGAAGAGTCAATTCTACATATCCTCTCTACTGTTGATCATTAGAGTACAGCAACCTAGAACAAAGTAGAGGAACTTAAATTGCTGGTGGGGTTCACGAGTGAAACTAACTGTGAGGACACTCATCATTGCCCTGTTGGGTATATTTGGAATAGATCAGTTTAAATGACAGGCCTCCATGAGAGAAAGGGAGATATCTCTGTAACAATGAATTCTTCACAACAGGAAGCTATGGTGCATAACAAGTGCAGTTATTTTTGATTCTTGAAATTTGTCATCAGGGAATTGTTGGCCAAGTAAACTTAGGGGTCAGCACTCCAGTTAGTAGCTCCCCTCTCCAGACAAACATAAGGTCCCTTGGTGGGTTTTCATTGCACTGACTTTTTTTCCTACCAAGATTGAGGATCATGGAAGTTAATAACCTGATATTAAAGGAAATAGAAATCCTGCATTTGGCTTCTGAGTGTTTCTCAATGAAAATCCTGCTTTATCCCAGGAGTTGTGTAATTATCATGACATTTGAAGGCTGTTTATTCAAATAAAGAAGCTACTTTTCAAAACCTGTATTTTGAGGTTAGTGTCTGGTTTTTCATTGGATTGAGTAAGTTGTGGGTACTTCTCCAAAAATTGCATAAAGATGACATTTCTGAAACTGAAGCAATTATCTGTGGTTTTGACATGATAAATATTGGTTGGAGACAACACACTGATTTTCATTATATAGCTGTAGGATGTAGGCTCATACTCTGCATATTTATTTAATGAATTGTTTCTGTTAAAAATATATCTTTTGGCTCTCCAAGCATGTTTGTGTGTTACAAGATTTTTCATTTGGATTTCGTGGAAGAATAGATAAGAATTGTTCCCAAACATTATAACAAGCCAACATAGAAATCAGGGGTATATGATTAGAATCTGATTTTGCTTTTATGGAATAAACTAAAAGTATATAGGGAAAAGTTCTTTTGCTTTTCAATGTAGTATTATAGTTTTGTTGAGATTATTATTGAATCTATTAAATAAGAATGAAAATATTAATTTGTGCAGGAGTGCTAAACTTTATTAGCAATAAGGTTTTCTGGACTTGTTATTTCTACTATTTACAATGGCTTTTCATCTTTTATCTGTTTGGTGAGCTCCTCATCATATTTCAAGTTCTAGAGGAAATGTCACCTCCTTGAAAGTTTTCTTTTCTCTGCTAGTTAGAGTTGGTTGCCCCTTCCTCAGAGCCCTCATTATTACTCTGAATTATCTATTTTATATATGTATTATCCATTATAGCCATATCAAAAAGTATTATAATTTTTTATGTGTCTGTCTCTCCTTTTCCTCCAACAGATAGAGAATTCTGCTCATATTTCTTTCTGGGCAGAGATAACACCTTAGTCATTTTTTACAGATGTGAGCTCCTTGCAATAGGACTTGGTCTGCAGTGGGTTCTTTCTTTGGAAAGGTAAACAAGTAAACAAAATGTCCTGCAGCTAACTTCAGTTCATTTCTAACAATCCCTGCTGTTGGGCCTGAATCAGCCTTGCACGGTATAAATGAAGCCAGTGTGTCTAAAAATTTTGTATGTGTCTGCCAGGTAAAGTAAAGAAACTGAAGATACACAAAGTTAAATTGAACAGCGTTATAGTCTCCAATGTACCAATAAGACAATTAAAAAATGTTTTATTATACTTTCTTCTGAGAAAAGGCAATACCATGAATCCTGCTTTATTAATACCAAAATATGTTATATACCTTGATATGACCATTCATTGATCTTGAAAGATTTTCCCTGATGAAAAGAATATAGAAAGACTCAAATTAGAAAGAGATTTTTAATCTTTTGCACTTTTTCCTTTAATTGTGTAAACTCGCATCCTATACATGTCAGTAAAAATAACTGTATCTTTATTAAAACTTCAATATCTGCATTTATATTTAGAGTGGTAGCAACATAAAATTGAAGTCTGAGAGTTGTGAAGGATATAATGTCATGTTTTAATACAGAAACTAAATTGCTCCTTTAAAGAGCCTGTAAAACTGAAAAGCATTCATTATAAATGTAATAAAAACTTATGAGTCCCATTTTATTAAAACTACACCCAGTTTCCTGAAGGAACTGGATCATTTAGAGGTAAACTAGTGACACCTTATGTCTAGCAACACACTTTCTGTGTGATAACATATCTATTGAAATGAGTTTGGTGGTTTTAACATGATCCCTAATGGACATCCATTCATGTTATAAGATTAGAAGTTTTACTTTCGCAGACTTTGCACCTTCTCATAATAACAGGCCCAGATAAGGTTAATGACAATAGTAAATTACTTACTACTCTAACTTCCTTAAAGCCACAGTGAAAGATAAGAATAGGGAAAGATAAAGCTTACGCTGCTCCTAATTGGTGTGTTAGATCATACTATCATTCTGTAAACTTCTTACTTAAGTCAAATTATATAGATTAATATTGTTAACAGGGTAATAACTTTCTAGTGATTACTGTTGCCCCCTTTTATATTTCCTTTCAAGTATAATAATCTTTTTAACATATTAAAGGAGAATCATTTTGTTTCAGTCCTTGACAAATTTTCAGTGCTTTGAACTTTTACATATTCTATATTTGATACATTTTCCATATTATTTTGATTATTGTTGTACTGGTAGTAGTGTTTTAAAATGTAGAAGTAAATTATTGTGAAGTGACTGCTAGGTTGCCCCGGTAATCTTAGGTTTTAGCATCAATTAGCTTTATTTGACAGACTTAAATATTGAAATGAGAGAATTGAAGTATTTAAGTTAATATACATAGGTTGTATTGATTTATTCAGAAAATAAGGCAGGGTGTCTTGTAAATGGTGGTAGAATAAAAGTGTGTTTGTTCTCATCCTTTCCTTGAAACCCAGCCCACAAATAAATGAATGCAAAATAATGGAATAAATGGTCAAAAATTGTATCAACAGCAAACTAGAAAACAATTATAATTACAAAGCACAGTGACTAATGCATCTGTAAAATTCAGTGGAATTTCGGCCAAATTCAGGGAAGACAGTGTGGATACCTTTTCAGACTTCTTCCAGCTTGTGCCTATATCTGAAAATGAATGTATCTTCTACTCACACATTCAGTTGAATAGTTTTGCATTCACTGTGGTAGGTATTGAAGAGGTTACAAAAATAAGACAAGACCATTCTTTCTAGGATCTTACAATCTAAAGAGAAAGATATGACAAAGACATACAGCTTCAAGGCCAGATATAATATTACGGGAACACATAGTTCCACAGTGTAGGGTTTCTCATAATAAATGACGATAGGAGAAAAGGCTTCATAAAGGAAGTAGCAATTGCAAAAGTATTGAGAAGAGGATAAGATTTCAGTACCTCAGAAAGGGGAAAGAAGACATCAGTAGTAGAGGAAGTAGCATGATGAGTAAAAGAAGACATCTATAGGGCATGTTTAGGGAAGAGTTAAAGATTTCCATTTGCTTGCAGCATGAGATGCTGGAGAGTCATAATCACTGTGTCATAATGAAATACATTTAACCAGAGTGACCTGGTACTGGCACAGTATTAGGCACTCTGCATTCATTACCTCATTTAATTCACACAGCAATCCTCTGAGGAAATAACTACTTATACAGATTGGGAAAACAAGACTCAGAGGCAGAGAACTTGCCTGAAGCTGCTGTTGAGTGGTTGAACCAGGAATTTCAGTGAAGCCCTTGATCCTTTCTGACCCTTACTCTTACTCACTGAATCATGTGATCCTAAGGGAGGTCTGGGGCTATATTTAGCATCTTAATGTCAGGCCAAACCTTAAGACAGTTTCAGCATGGGAGAGAGAACATTTTCTTCTTTCTTTCAAGATGAACAGAAGGAAATCCTTCTTCATTTGCCCATTAGTAATTGCATTCTCATGTCCTGGAGAGCAGGAAAATAATACTTAGGTTCATAATGCATTGAATCCTTGGAGAGAATTAATAGTTAAAACCTAAACATTCCTAAATTTAGATTATCTGTGTAATCTCCATTCTTCTGTGTAATGTTACCTGTTTCTAAATTAGATTCAGTCAATGTTTTATCCTTCTAGTTGGTTATTGTTGTTACTCCAGGGCACATCTTTGTCTCTAAATCCCTTCACTGTTTGAAAATTTCAAAGTATGAAGAGCCTTTTAATTTGAAAGTAGTGAATTGGGATCAAGAGAAATTTACAGAGGAGCAAAATGTTCTTTAACTTTTGAAACTGCAGTTTTAGCTGTTGGAATCAGGCCAACTTATCATATGATAAAATCTAATAGTACTGAGTAAACACATTAAAGGCTATCTTATAGTAAACTAGTTCTGGGTTTTTTAATATATTTTCCCCCATCCTTCCAGCTGGTATCATCTTTAGAGTTTCTTGGAATTGACATTCACATTTAAGAAGTAGTTTTTTTTTCTTTTCATTATTAACTAACCACAGATTACATTTTGGCTTCTTGAAACCTGGTTATATAATTACTTCATATTTGTTTTCCTTTAAAAGATGTATGGGGCTTTCATTCTCAGGTTATTAGTCATATTACGCTGAAAATTACTTTCCTATAATTGCTTATTTCATTTACAAGGTAATTGACTGGCTTTTTAGATTTTCATGAAGGTTTCTATATTTCCTCAACACTTTCAGTATTTTCTGGGTCTTAGGTCATATAAAGTGATCATTATTTCAAGAAATATTTACAGAAGAGTTCATGGAAGTTTAGGGCAGTATTGTTAGTAAAAGTGAAAAACTGGAAATAGCCCAAGTCAAATTCAGTAGCAGTAAAAGATATCTGATACACCCATAAAATAAAATACTATGCTGCCATGAAGCAAATTCTGCATGCACTGTTACACAGAGATGTCTAAAATATATTAGACAAAAAGTAAATATAAAAAGTAAAATTAGAACTGCAAATAATTTGAGGATATTTATGTAACGATTATGTACAAGTTATAAATATATAAATAATAAACACATTTATACATAAAAAATTAAAAATATTCCCAAGGAACTGTTAACAATGGTTTCTTCTGGGGAAGGAAATTGGAAAGAATGAGGAAGATTTTTATTTTTTCATATTATATTTCCCTGATTTGTTTTGATATTTCCCCTCCCTCCCTTCCTCATTCCCATCCTCCTTCCACTTTACCTTTTCATTTTCCTTTCATTTTCTTTACTTTTCCTTTTTAAAAATAAACCTGTACATTTTTTTTAATTGAAAAGCTTTTTGTAAAAGCTACAGGTAGCTTAGCAAACAAAACAATAACAAAAACAACAAAATCCCCCCCCCCCCCAAAACAGGCTTTTCTCTTTGAGTCTTCTGTGACCTTTATTGAATGAAAATTTATAACAATGATTGTAAATTAGAAAACTTTATGAAACATACCGCACTATTTAGTTTAGATCTTCTGTGCTGAATGGGCAATGTCACTGAGCTATTTTTTTCCTAATTTGACTTTACTGTTTAATTATGAAAATGAAGGGCATGGCTATGCCTCTGCTTGAGTGGTATGATGTCAAAGGTTAGTACTGTAAAACATTTTATACCTTTGTAAGAATGATACAGTCTTCTCCATTCTAAGTGATTAATTATCTTAATTATTTAGTTCTTATAAGGTCAGAATTAAATCTGGGTTGAAAAATTAGACTTGATTATATATTACAACATCCTTTGCATATGGGCAAGGTAAATTTACAGGCTTGGAGAGACCCCAGATAAACTTTTTTTTTTTTTAAAACAATTTATTGAAGTATATCATTCATACATGAACATACATAAACAATAAGTGTTCATTAAACATTGTGAACTTACAAAACAAACATGTATAACATCATACAGGGCTCCCACACATCACCCCACCCTCCGCACAAATACTTTGCATTGTTGTGAAACATTGTTTAACAAATTATGAAAGAGCATCGTCAAAGTATTACTACTAACTATAGTCCATATTTTCCTCCCTTATACTTTTTTTTTTTAAAGAATTTATTTATTTATTTGTTCACTTTTATCCATTTTTACTACCCTCCCCCCCCATTTTTGCTGTTTTTGTGTCCATTCACTGGGCAATTCTCTGTGTCCATTTCCTGCCCTCTCTTCTCATCCTTCTCCTTCTGTTTTCACTGTGATTCAATCCTTGGAATCTCCAATGTGGGAGAGAGGCATCCTACTGCCTGTGCCACCTTAGTTCCTGGTTTTTCAGCACATCTCTTCTTGGCTCTCCCTTTTGTCACTCTCCTGTTACGTCATCATCTTGCTGCGTGGCTCGCAGGGCCTGATGGCGCACCCACCATGGGGCCTAGCGGGCAGCGCACCTTCTATACTTTTCTTTTTTTTCTTTTTACCAGGAAGTCCCGAGGATCAAACCCAGTCCTTCCATATGGGAGACGGACACCCAACCATTTGAGCCCCATCTGTCTCCCTGCTATATCTCTTAAGGGTGACCGAAGATACCTAGAGTACAGTCATTTCCCATACAGGATGGTCATATAATAAATCAGGCTTAGATTATCACCAGCATTCTAAAAACCAGACCTAGGGAAAAAATAGGTCTGGGGACACATGCATGGTTCCTTATATAGCGAATGTTTAGCCTATCCTGATTATCACAAAATCAGGACAGCAAAAATATTCGCACCAGATAAACTTTTTTGCATGTTAGTTTTAAATTAATTTCATATTTTCCTCATAATTTCTAAAAATTAAATGCATAATGTCTGGAAAGAACATGGATTTTGGAATCATACATTCTTTTGAAAAAATAATCATAGTTAAAATTAAAGTAAATGAAAAAAGTATATGAGATAACATGTAAAGCATTCGGAAGAAAGGGTTGGCAGATAATAGACCTGCAATAAAAATACATGTATCTGCTTTTTTTATTCTTTCATAATAAAATGCCTATACAATTAAAAAAAAAAAGGTAAAGTGACAATTGATAAAGAGGTATGATTGAAATTTTAATTTTGATCCTTTATCTTTGATAAACATATTGATTTCTCCCACTAGAGTTACCTGTTATATTCTTCTACCCTCTCTTTTTTTATTCTTTGCAACTTTATGCTTTTGTGAAATTAGTCTTCAGAAATAACTAATGTCAGTGAATTTTGTATTGAGAACACAGAAGCTGGCATCAGTTGAAATAGAACTGATAAGTTTTGACAAATTTGTTGTTTTAGCCTCTCATTCCTTCTTCCAAAGGTACTAATGGGATTTAAGTTTTTACTGTCATTTACTATACCCTGGGGTAAATGGTGTCAACCCAACAGATTTACTAAATTCTTTGTAAATCTTTATAAGTATAAATGGAAGCCAAAATCGTTACCTGATTTTGTGTGAAGCATATTACATCTTTAAGACTTATAACATAGGAAATGTTCTCACTCTTGTGTTATTTTAAAATAATTTTTTCATTTTCAAGAATTCATTGAAATACACTATCTGAAGCTTGTTATACCTATAAAAGTATAAGTAATATATTTCTGCATATGAAAAATCACCTCCAAAATTAAGTAAAACATTGCTCTAGTCCAATTTTTTTGCATATTGTAAGTGGATAGCAAAAGAAACTGGAAA
Source organism: Tolypeutes matacus (assembly GCA_026826555.1). Classification (NCBI taxonomy): domain Eukaryota; kingdom Metazoa; phylum Chordata; class Mammalia; order Cingulata; family Chlamyphoridae; genus Tolypeutes; species Tolypeutes matacus. Next base: position 19,033,429 of record JAKSZT010053770.1, read on the forward strand.
TCTAGTATATGCATACTAAATATGATTATAGAAGTTGAGACTGATGAGCGAGGCAGATATGTTTTTTGTGATTTTGTGATCTGCAATCTAAGTTTGGAAATAATAATAAACCTGCCTGCCTCTTAGTTTTGGTGAGAATAGTTTATAAAAGGAATTTTATAAAGGAAATCTATAGGTTTTTAATGTAACTTTTTTTTAGTAACAAATACGGACTAATATTTTTATCCGCTATACATGGACTTATTGAATTATGAAGTAATAAATACTATTTCTTCAACAAAAATTTATTGAACCCTTGCTATGTACTAGTCATTGTGCTAGGCAGAGAGCAGAATAATAAATAAGAGACATTCTTGCGTTGATGAAGCTTATAGTTATTGAAAGAGAGAAATCATTAAAAAATAATAATTACAATACAGGGTACTAAATATTGTAAATGAAAGTAGTGGTGCACATGAGACGTTGAGTGTACTGCGGTGTTCAGGAATCCTTCCCAGAGGCCATGAGCTTAAAGCAAAATAAATAAGGATGTTAATGTAATAAAATGGTAATGGTTATCATAGACTGAACATCAGGTAAACATTTCCAGTTTTAAAAGAATACCAGAAGTATAAGGGGGGCAATACTCAGGTCATCAAATGTTTATTAAACAGCCACATGGACCAGTCCCTGTGCTAGCCAGTTGAAGTACTGGAAAGCTGAAAAGTTCCCTGCTCTAAAGACGCTTACAGTCTAGTGAGAGACAGGCGCGTGCACAGAGAGCTGTGCTACAAGGCAGAGGCCAAGTAAAGATGCCGTGAGAATGCTATGCCATCTAACCAGGCCAGGGTATAGCTGCTGAATCCTAAAGAGACAGATGAGACTTTATAATTTGGCCTCCAGAGAAGGGAGGTAAAAATGTAATGACAAAAGAGAGAGAGGAGAAATTTTAGCAAACCAATAATGGTTTAAAAACACATCTTGTGACACACCCTTGAATACTTAAAGTCAATTAATGGACAGGATCTGGTTTAAATAATGGGAGGTGGACCCATAAATGTGGCCAAAGGAAGTATTATAATTTCTTCAAATGAGTGATGTCTAAAGGAATCTGAAATACTATTGGTTGACCCAACTATAATCTCTTAGTATTTACTAGGAGGTTCCCCATCCATCTCTGAGTCATTACCTGCTCCAAAGAGGAGGCTCTTTCTAATTAGGCCTCAACACTCTCTAGTCAAGATCTATTAGGGACTTTCCATGCAGATGTTCATATTTAGCATCTTACCCTTCTTTTATCCCAAATGATCGCTCTTGAGATGTGTAAGATCTGGGTGATTTAGAAAATAAATATTGGAGAATGGTGTTCAATGTTTTATTCCATTCTTCAGAGTGTTTCTAGTTTTTCATTCTAAATCTTTACCACACTTCCTCACCTAAGTGTTCCCCTGCTCTTGCCTCCTCCTTAGTACAGGTCATTGAAAGTGAATTCCTTTTTTTTTTTTTTTTAACTGTGTTCACCCATTCTTACCTCACATCTTCCTGAGTGGAAGGCGAAGCATCCTGACTGATTTCCAATAGTAAAGCTTCTGACTATGCTCCTGCTCCCCTGAGCACCCCTCACATCCTGCCTCCTTTAGAACTTGCCTGTCATTTATCAACTCTCTCTTTTGTATTGTCATTTCTTCCCTCAGCCCTCAAAGAAGCACAAATTTCTACATCCTTTAAAAATAAGGGGGCGGAGGGGGCGGGGAATCCTTTACAGTAATTTTGCCTCAAACATTTCCTTTTTTCCCCTCTTCTTCCATATCTAAAGTGGTGTTTTCACTCAATGAAAGCATTTATACATTTCCTGTTAACACCTCTGTCCACTGAAGTTTGGCTTCTGCCCAAACCATCCATTTTACTGAAGCAGACATCACTAAGTTTGTCAGGGCCTTCTGATGGCTGAACTCATACTCTCCTCAGATGCTTGATCGCTGCCCTGGCCACATGGTCAGCAGTCCCCTCTCTAAACTCCCTTACCTCATCATTTCCCACTCTGGCTTCTTACCTCTCTGACTTTTCAGTTTCGTCAGCTGTTCTTTTTGCCTTTATTCTGCTTAAAAGTGTTGCTATCCTCTTGGGTACTGTATTTGATCCTTTCTATTTAAACTTCACTCTCAGCAATCATCCACTTTCCTTGATTAAATTGCCAGATTGACTCCCAAATCCATAGCTCCAGTCCAGATTTCTCCTGAGCTCTAGATTCACGGCTCCACCTGTATGGACCAGGCATTTCAAACTCTGTATCTTCCAAATACCTTATTGATTTATGTCTGTTATCAACTAGAATCAAAACTTCTCTCCTTCAAAATAAATAATTCACATGTTGTTATTAAGATTTAATATTTTACATATTAAGTTGCAGTGGAAGTAGTAAAAAGAAAAGGGATTATGTATGGTGACAGTACTGGATTGCCTAGTTGGCAAATGAAATATGTGCTTAGGGCACTAGTACAGCAAGAATATAAAAATAAATTTTTTTGAATTATAAAAGCACTCATAGAGGGAAAAAAGATCTTGTTACACTTCCTTATTGAGTAGTGTTTTTATTTTAAAATATTTGGCTTTGACTTTAAATAATATACGAGGGTGTGGGTGGGGTAGGTCCATGATTTTCTCAGGGCATGATGTTTAAAATCTGATCCTTGTTGATGAAGGTTATAAAAGTTCATTGTTTTTTTCTTTTTGGCTTCTGGGTAAGTTTAAAAGAAAATTGCTTGTTCTATTTGGGTATATCAGCCAAACTTTAGGTGATACCTGATGAATCAAATAAGAGTGCCAACCTCAAGGTTGCCTGTGTATAAGTGCAGCTTCTATTTGCTCCAATTACCTTCTGCCAGATCTTGATAACCACATAGCTACCAAAGAGCTTTTGCTTCTGTCAACAACCCCCCATCCTACCCTACCAGATAGTTCCTGGATATAGAAATATGACTAACTTGGCCTTTTTTGGGGGGTGGGGTGGTGGTGGTAATAGTTGCATTTATCGTTAACTAGCAATGGAGACCTGGGATGGGAAGGTAGGGTGATAGTGGAGAGTGGAGGAATGCCTATAGAAAGAATGAAAAATGTGAAATGCCCTTGTAAAAATGTTTTCTGGCATAGATCAGAGATAAGCTTCTTTTTGGCTTAACTTCATTTTCTAACATGACTAATGACTAACTGGTCCGAAGACATGTTTAAGAGTGAGAAATGCTACAGTCTTCTTACCTTTTAAAAGCTGGATTGTACTACTGACTTAAAATACTACCATATCACGAGGAAGGAATGTTCAGGTGTTTACTCTGAGTGGGTTAGCTTTTACAAGTCCATTAAAAGTTTGTCCCAACCATGCAGTTTCTTTAGAAGAAAAAACATGTAGGTGTCTATGCACACATGCATATGAGCAGTAGCACTTTATCTAGCTGGGGAGTTTAACGAGTTCCTGAAGTATTCTGATAGCAAACATGACTGTGATGTAACAAATGCATTTTACATGCAGCAATGGAATTCAAATTGTTTGGTAAGGCTAAGATAGTTAATCTATTTTGCTCTTTTTTTTTTTTTTAAATCCACAGTTTGGAGGAAGAATATTGCAAAAGGATATTAAAAAATATATATCATTTAAATGCAAAATAATGTACTGTATATTGTATTAAATCATATAACTCCATTAGGCTGAATACTATAAAACAGATTGGCCCTGGCAAAAATTGTGAGCTAGGCAATATGCCTTTTTTGCTTTTCATTCTCACCATTTCTGTGATGCCCTCTTATCTCCCACTAAAGATATGCAGTAGTCAATCCATTGCTGCTCTTTGGTGCCTGCTGCAAGGAAAAGGAAGTAGCTTTACAGAATGTTTGCTATGTGTCAGGCTTTGAATTAGCTGTTTTACTTATATTCTTATTTAGTTCACCTAGATGATATCAAACTTGTGATGCCAGCTCTCCTTCCCCAGCTCCAAATTTCACTTAGTTAACTGCCTAGTCAAGATTGTTCTGGACTTTGTTTACATTGCATGGTGATGCTCTCATGCACACACAAATATACCTAATGAATGCATACATATTAATAATCCTGTTTTTTTTTTTATAAAGAGAAGTAGCACACCCATAGTTAGTGGAGACTTTGAAGTCAGAGTACCTGACTTTAAATCTTAGTCTTGTAACCTACTGCTAGCTGTGTGTCTTTGAGATGCTGTAAAACCTCTTTTTTGTCTAAGTTTTCTCCTCTGTAAGTTGTGGATATTTCTTTAAATATATTTTGTATTCCTTTCTTTCTTTCTTTTATCCCTCTGGCAATTTAATTACCTGCATGTTAGACCATTTGAAATTGTCCCTTAGGTCCATGAGGCTCTGTTAATTTTTTTTAGTATTGCTGTTATTTATATTTTCTTTTTCTTTCTTCCTGTGATTAGGTGATTTCTCATTTTTTTGTTTCATCATTGTGTTGCACGTATCAGGACTTCATTCCTTTTTTTCCTCTTAGATAATGAACTTTCTTTTTAGAGAAGTTTTAGATTACAGAAAAGTTACATAGAATGTATAGGGGATTCTCATATAAGCCACCCCCTCCCCTTCCCATATTTTCCCCTATTAATAATATCTTGTATTAGAGTGGTAATTTTGTTACAATTGATGAACAAATATTAAAGCATTACTACTAGCCAAGGTCTATAGTTTATATTATGGTTTATACTTTGCACGTATAGTTTTATAAGCTTTGACAAAATGTATAATGACTTGTATCTGCCATTGTAATATAATGCAGAACAGTTCCAATGCCCTAAAAATGCCCTGTGTCCACCTATTCTTCCTTCCCCCTCCCCTCAAGTATCCACTATCATTATATCTATGTTATAAGTTCTTCTGTTACTATAATAATAATAATGTCTACTTTGGTCTGTAGTTGCATTCCTTCCTTCGGTTTGTTCATTCCTCAATCTTGTGGATTTTGGAATGGTGATGCCTGCTCTGCTTCAGATTGAGAGGGGGCTTAGATCTTATAGGGCAAATGGAAGGGACTGTTTTGCTTGCACTTGTAAATTTTCTTTGTTTTTTGGGATGGGCATTGTTCACCATCATCATTTTGTTAATTGTTCTGGGCAAATCCGATGAACTGGAGTGTAGGTATTGGCCAAAACTCTTCTGAAATTCAGGACTCAACTGGCATATGAACAGACTGACTATTTAAGTCTAGGGGACATATATTTAATGTGTATAATGCTAATTATAGGTCCAAATAAAAAGGGTAAAAGAATCATGTGTAGGGAAATTATAAATGAATCTAACTCTGTTATATTGGGGAAATCAATTATCATTTATTCCAAGATAAGACCCACTGATGGGGTGCTGATTTCATGGGATTGTGCCTTGCCTATAGTGTCTGCATGACTCTTGAGCCCTTGGGAGCATTCCTGTTTGAGGCTTTGTTTACTGTGGCAGTTGGTGAGATCTGCCTGAGATGTGCATAAGTGTTAACCTCTGAAATGACCTCCTGACTCACTTTGAAATCTCTTAGCCATAAAAACTCTTTTGTATTTAATTTTTCCCCCTTTTGGTTGAGATCTTTTTCCAAATGTATTGCTGGTTGGCTTGGTATTAAATCCTCGGTGCCAGAGAGGCTTATCCCTAGAAGCCATGTCCCACATTGGAGGGAAGGTAGTGAATTTATTTTCTTAGTTTGGCTTAGAGAGAGGCCATGGCTGAGTAACAAAGATGTTTCCAGTAGTTAACTCTTAGATATTAGTTATTATTAGGCTAAGTTTCAATTTTACAAAATTAAAGTTCATAAGTACAAGTATTAATATTGAAGGCTTGGTCTAATGGTCTGTTTTCTTTTATTAGGTGCTGCCTATATACTCCAGAGATTCTTGTCACTCTATTTGGGAATGTAGCAGGACTTCCCAGGATGGGAGTTTACTGTTTTTAGAAAACACCCTAGGACAATGTGAGCACATTCATATTCCATAGAGGGATGATTTTTATTGGTCTGTCCTCAACTTCACTGACTTTCCTCTGTTTCCTTTTTTCATTCTGCATTAAACTTAGTCAATGAAATTTTTAATTCAGTTATTGATTTTTTCTAAATTTTCTAAAGTTTCTATTTAGTTCTTACATTTTCTATATCTCTGATGAGATTTCCTGTTTTCATTCATTATGACCATGTTTTCCTTTACCTTGCTGAGCATATTTATAACTACTATTTTAAACTCCTTTTGTGATAACTCCAGGGTTGGAGACATTTAGAGACTGAGATCTGTTGATTGCGTTTTCCCTTAAGACTGGATCACATTTTCCTGACTTGTATGTGGAGTAATTTTGTTTTGTATTCTGGACATCATGTATGGTATGTTTTTGAGAGGCTCTATTCTGTTATATTACTCCAAAGCATATTGATGTTTTTGTTCTAGCAGGCAATAAATTTGGTTCATCTCAAGCTGCAAAATCTCTCACACATGGTGAGTGGAGGCTCAGATATAAGTTCCATTCCTTAAGCCTTAGCTGCATTTTGCTTTTAGTCTTGGGTCAGTCAGAGACTTGGCCTGAGTAAATAAAGAAATCGGGCTTCTCCTTCTAGGCTTGATCCTTTACAGGGTTCCCTCTTGCTCTTTAGCAGCCACAGTTGCCCTGGGCTCCTTCCTCTGGTATCTCTGTCTGGAATGACAGTGGGCTTTCTTTTAAAGTTTTCACTGCCTGTGCATCACTACTGCTACAACTCTTGCCACCCTCATGGCAAAGCTGGGAAAAAAAAAAAAGTCATTTTGTGTCAATCAGTTGTTCCAAGTTTTAATTTTCCTCTAAAATCTTCTTGCCTTCATTTTGAATTTCAGATAGTTTTTGTTGTTGGTGTTTTTGTCCAGAGCTTATAGCTGCTATGTATAGTAGTATCAATGTGTTTACCCTCTGTACCAGAATTGGAATTTACTCCCAATTTGTGTTTCAAATTTCTAGGATGCTTTGCTTTCTGATGTTCATTTTTAATGGTCAAATACTTGGTATGTAGTAGAGGAAGTTGTGTTTAAAAGAAAAGAAAAACAAGGTAGTGGGCTTTTTCCAGAGCTTGATTGTTTTATATAGTTTTGATAGTAATTATGAGAAAAGGTGATTCTAGTTGAATTTTGCTCTTTGAAAAAGGTGTTAACTCAATGTAGTAATTGTTATTTACTCATAAGTCAACTATGAATTGTATAAATACAATTCCTTTGGAGACTACACTTCGGTTCTTAAATTTTTGTATTCATTTTAGCCACTTGATCAGATGTTGAAGCACTAATGCATATATATTTATTTTGAAGATTTTTTACCTAGATAATTAATAGTTTAGGAACTAGAAATTAATTTGTATATCTAAATGTTGGCTTTTTTTCATTCCATAAGCACATGGTATTTTAATATTAAAAATGCAAGCTATGTTCTTTTTCCCTTGTTCAACATACATTTGTTACAACTTTTTCTAATATGATGGATATGCGTACCTATCAAGAATTGTTACTGTTTATTTTTTAACTGGGATCTCAAAAGTCATTATTTTTATCTATCTAGAAAATGTTCCTTCTTTATTTGGAATAGCCATTTTATTACTGTATACAGGCTAAGCTTGTAAGCTTCTTGAAGTTAGGGACTAAGTTTTTATAATCTATTTTTACATTTGTGGTGTTATTGTTGATTAAAAACAGTAATATACAAGGTCATGTTATAAGTACATACAGTTATATTGTTACTAAGAATCATGATGATAACTAAAGGGTGATAACTAAACCAGACTATTCATTATCATTGATTTGATATTCACAACAGCCTTATGAAGAAGGTATCATTGTTCTCAGTTTGCAGATAGGAAATCAAGGCCCTAGAGATTGTCAACTGCCCGAGGAAACAAATAATTGGTGACATATCTAGTGAAAGTATTTGAACCTAAATGTGACTGATTTCAACTCCCCATTTTCTGACCACTACTCTTGATCCTGCTTCTTTATTTGTGAAGTGCATAACGGAGTGAATTATTTCCCTCAATGCTGCATTGTTTTATGTGTCATTTACTTTGGGCAGAACAAAAATAATTTTCACTTTTGCCAAGTCTAAAAGCAAATTTTATGGTAGATGAAGAAGCTTTATAATCTGAATTTGGTGATATAGCAATGCTAGATTTGATTTTTAACTGAAGCCTTAAGGACTAGTAGATCAGACAAAACCTTGTTTTTGCTTAGGCATCATTGTTTACCTTGAGCATGAAAAATAGAGCAAGTAGTTAGGAAGCTTAGAGAAATAAAAAATAATAGCCATCATGCTTCCCTGGAAATAAAAGGAAATGATAAAGCATATATCTACCAGCTCAGTGATCAGTAATTTTAGCTATTGGCCAGGCATTTCATTTAGTATAAAAAATGGTTTGAGATGATGCTTTAAAACCTACATCTGCAGAAAAATATTGTGTCATTATTTTGCTATAGTGACAACTGGCCACTTTAATTTCCACTAGTAATACAACTGAAATTATCTCAACATAAACATTATCACCCCCCCACATACATACAAATTTAGGATTGTCATAAGACCTTATTATACTCACACAGAATTTGATATATTAAGGCTAAACAATAAAAAACAGTTTGCCTGAACAAGCATTTAGTCAAGGAAATGCATCCTTTCATCTTAAAGATATAGTAAGGCTTTTCTTCTCACCCCCAATCCTACTCCCCATCCTGAGGGTGGGGTGGAGGTGGGGAAACAACCTAAAGTCAAGTCTGTTCAAAGCAAAAAAGCTAGGAAGAATTACAATTCACTGAAACTTTTCTGTATTAAAAATACCATCCTTATTCTCTTGCTTTCATCTTTGTTGCAGTTCTTTGGTGAAGGATGTCATTATTTCTCAGTGTTTGTAGGGTTTATTAGAACCTGAACCAATACATCTTCCTTCTTTTGATTACTTTCTGTACTTGGGTCATCAGTGGTAGGAAAGTTAAAGTAGAATCCATGAGTGGAGTGTAAAAACATTAAAGTAGAGCTCTTGAGAAAATAACTCTGCCATACTTATTTAGTATTAGTGCAGGCTTTTTTTTTTTTGCTTATTAAGGTTGAGCTAATTTCCTTTCTGGCAGGCCCTTGTGCTATTTCATTTTTTCCATTAAGAAAGGCAGGTTGTATGAAAGCATCAATGTCTTTCAATAGTGAAAATTGATGTAGAGGCCTCTCCAGGCCTCTGGGACCGCAGGAGCAAAATTTCTGGTTTTGAGACATGTTTCTTTACTCCTTCTATTTCCCCTAATTGTTTTGTTACTTTAATTGAAACCTCTCATTTTAAGGCATGGGGCCCTGCAAAGCCTTAATCAGAGAATGACCACAACATAATGCACATGAGAATTTTCTCATTTCATTTGAGGAGCATACTGCAGCTCATGGTACATTTGGACCATTCTCTAGAGCTCTCTCCCTTTTGCTACTTGAGGGCAGTTTTCTCTCAATAGTATTCAGTCATTGTGATTAGAGTAGATGGCTGATATTAGTAGGAAGTGCATATCTGTGCAATTTACTGGTGAAGGACATCTACTGGGCTCCCACTGGAGTCTCATCAGGAGAACCATTCATCAGTCTTTGCCCTATTCATACCTGCTCACCCCCGCTTTGTAAATATTATGGTGCTGTATAAATAAAGTTGGATGGTGTAATTATTATTATAATTTATACTAGTACAGTAATGTTAGCTATGCTTAAATATGAAAAAAAAATTTTCAAAACCATTTTCTAGGTCTAGTCTTACTTAAGGTTAGCCAGTTGGGATGAGGTCCTTGGCGCAAAGTATCTTATTAGGTAGAAAATCTTCCTATTGAACAAGGACAGGTTATTGCACAGGATTAATATCTATATAACAAACCAGTGTGAGTAGTGACCTGAGTCTCCCTTTTTGGGGAGGCTGTCAGTGTCTTCGTTTGCCAGAGCTGCTATAGCAAATACCACAGACTGTTTGGTTTAAACAACAGGGATTTATTGTCTTATAGTTTTGGAGGCTATGAGTATCAAATCAAGGTATCAGCAAGCCATGCTTTCTCTGAAGTCTGTAGCTATCTGATGGTGGCTCAATCTCTGTCTGTCACATGGTCCCCGTCTCCTTCTGTCTTCTCTTCTGGCTCCTTCTCCTCCTTCTCAATCATCTGTCTCTGTCTAGATTTTCTCTCCTTATAAGGACTCCAGTCACATTGAATTAGAACCCATCCTGATTCGATATGAAACATCCAAATAGGATCCTTGAAGATCTAATTTACAAATGAGTTCACACCCACAGGACCCAGGGTTAGGATTTGAACACGTCTTTGTGGGAGACGTGATTTAATCTTTCACAATCACTAACACCAAGTTTGTCAGCTGACTGCTCTCTCGATTTCTTCCCATTGTACACAGGTACCCAACTATACATTCCACTGGGAGATGACACCTCTTAGGACAAAATCATCCTTCTCTCAGATGGCAGGATTCAGCTACTAAAGGCAAAGCCCTCCATTGAGGACTAAAAATTGACCTTAGACATGTGGAATATATTTAAACATTTATTAAAGCTGCAGCAGGGAATTTAATCCACACAGTGACTAAGGCTGGGGACCAGGTAAATGTGGGAGCAAGAATGGTAGAAGCTGGCAAGGGAGTACAAGAATTGACTTCTACTCTTCTTCTCCAGAGATACCCTGCCAGGCCGATCTTAACCCTTCCTACTAAAGTTTCTTCTTATCCAACAAGTCCCAAATCAGCCTGCCCTCCTCTTCCCATTAATTATATTCCCTGCCTCTTGCAAATTACTTTTATTTTTCCTTTTAGAAACATCATCATCAATACAAATGTAAACCTTATTCTGACTTGGCAATGTGGTGAAATGGTTAAGTCCTCAGACTCTGGACACAGATTGCCTGGATTTGATTCCCAGATCTGCAATTTATGGCCTAAGTGATATTGGCCAGATGATGAAGTTCTCTGTGCTTCGGCTGCTTCCTCTGTAAATAACCCTTGTGGGCCTTGTGAATGAATTAAATGAGTTAATATTTGTAAAGCATTAAAAAAAAATACTTTGCATGTGTTAGGTTCTTCATATGTGTTTGCTATGATGATGATTACTAAAAATATAATCTAGGGAAACGGATGTGGCTCAAGAGGTTCGGCGTCCGTCTACCATATGGAGGGACTGGGGTTCAATCCCCCGGACCTCCTGGTAAAAAAAAATATATATATATATATATAATCTAGGAAAAAAAAAAGAAATATATATATAAAAAATCTAGACTCAAATCTAAAGCTCTCTCTTCTAGCCTGTCCTGTTGAATGCAGCTTTCATTCATTCATCCATCCATTCATTCAACAAATACTTAAGAGCATGCTATATGCTAGGCATAGTATGCTTGCCTGTCTCATTCCTGACAGACTTTGTGCTATGAATAAGGCCAGAATTTGTTTATAAAGTTGCAGTTTCTCTTCGAGCCCCAGTGCTATGTTTCAAATATGAAAGTGGGTGTGGCTTTTAGCATTGTGTTTTATAAAAGGTTAGGTGTGTAACTTGGGCTTGGGCAGTATTGCCTTGAATGTCTGAATACTCTTGTTAACTGGAAGGATTGTAACCAGCTCGTACTAAGTGGGAGTACCTGATGGCCGTATAGCGTCAGCCAGCAGAATTTCCCCCTTGTTAATGCAGTTATTCTGCTTCCTGAGTCCCACTTATAGAAGGGTTATGACCTCCTTTAAAGACAAGGAAAGACCTAATTTCCTTTTCACCTCACACTGTTAGAAAAACTGTCACTTCCCATCGCTTTTCCTATGCTTTGTGCCACACACTGCCTGCCTGTGGCACTCGGCTCTTTGGCTGGTGATCCTCCCCTTCCTCTTCCTCTGGATGTACTGAGTTCTGCAGGCAATACTAATGTTTACCTGTATTTTACCTATACTTTTGAGTCTCTGTTCTCTGTGTAAAGGACTATTCATTTAGGAAAAAAAGAGAAGCCACTACTAGTTCTACTCCCAGAAGTCATTATAATTAGACCCATTTATACTGTGTTGGGAAGATGGGAGGTATTAAAACGGAAAAAAAGTGAAAAGTTACAAAAAATTTCAGGGGGTGGATTTTCAAAAGATAAATGTGGCCCCTTCTCACTGTTGCCTTGGTCTGACCTTATCCATGATACATGGATCCCAGAGGTTCTTGAAGAACTGGGCAGTGGAAGCTATTCTTAGGTTGCATATTGAAATTGGTTTCCTCATCAACCTGCCTGGTAAGAGTTGAGATAGGGTCCTAGATACTTAAAATGATCTAGGAGAATGATATTCAGGTCATATTGGGCAAAAAAGAAGTCCAGACAGAGTAGGCACCAGGGAGTGAGTAGTCCCATCGTTGTAACTCTACTTGTGGCAACCACATGCCAGAAGCATATACATTGGCATCAAAAGGCAATCACACACTTTCTTTGCATCATGGACTCCTTTGGTGGCAATCTGTTATAGCCTATAGACCTCTTTTCAGGCATTTTTAAATGCATGAAATAAAATATGTAGGGTTACAAAGGAAATCAGTTATATTGAATACAGTCACCAAAATATTAAAAAAATTTGTGATGTACTATATATATGTTTCTTCACAATATATTAAATAATGTTATATACCATTAGGCCTGAAAATGACCGTAATTTCAAAGTAGTGTTGCAAGTAAGTAATATTTCAAGTATATAAAACATTGGAAATATTATATGAAACTAAATGAGATTTCTATTGATGACGAAGTCACAGGAACTGCTAATGTGACTGTTTTTTCCCCCTACATTCATAGTAGAAAGAAATTTTAACTTTCTGGTAGAGGTTAGCAAAAATAATGATGTACTTTTTTCCATCCAGGTTTACATATATCTTCATATATATGTGTCTATGGAATCCTTATTATAGATTTAGAATAAAGTATATTTTCCTACATGTCAGAAAGCTAAGCAAGCTAATCACCCATTTCTGTTTGTACATCTCATATTATTTTATCTAGAACACTTATATCCATTAAAATAGAGAAAAGTTCTGAATCAACAAAGTGGCTGGACATGAATGCCAAGGGATGTGGTGAACAGTGTGTTCTACTCTCCTTGCTATTTTTTAACAAAGTATATATAGAAATTTAAAATTTCTATTAATGTTCTAACCTACAAAATTTTCTTAATCTGAGTCCAGGTAGTTATTGTTTGCATATATTTATTTATTTATCGTAATTTTTTGTTGTTGTTTAATTCATTGGCTTTAAAAAAAATCAGTCCTTGGAGGTTACTATCCCTAGAATCTATAGTTTCTTATTTTGTAGTCTCTTTTAGATCTTCACTCCTCATGCCTCTTGACATCCAGTCTTATTTCTCCCTGTATGTTTTATTTCCAGTTGCTAAATGCAATGAACACAGTCAGACATAGTCAGAAGGAAAAAAGGCCTCTGAGTAATGGGTGATTGCTTTTATGTATTAACGGTGCCTATGGAGGGGCTCATTAACACACACAGCATGGGGAATTTTTGCAGCTACCATACAGAGCTCAAAAAAAACCAACTGCAAAGCAGACTTGATTGTTTATTTCTCAGTATTTTTATTTGGAGCTTTAAAGGACATGAACAAAACTTCTTGGGACAGGTGGGATGCCATATGGCACAGGGCCTGGGCCACCGCCATAGCTTTAGAGATTTACTGAAGCTTCTACTTCTACTGGGAATGATATGAGTGTCTTGGAATGTTTCCATTCAGTGATGACATTCATGTACAAATGGCAATAAAGCTTCTTTTATTTTGGAAAAACAGTAACCATCTAGAAAGAGACTACATGTTTTAATATATACTTATTAATAGGACCTGAGAGAAAACATCTTTATTTACAGTGTCTTTATTGGATTCAAAACACATATTTTATATACTTACTAATTTATTTTAAAACTTCATACAAATAATATTATGGGATAATATGGGGATAGGAAGGGGCCAAGGGATATAGATATAGTGGTTTCTATACATAGGTTGAGTATTCCTAAATCCAAGTTTTATGTTTTCCAACACGGGAAGATATAAAGCCTGAAAAAAATATATAACATATATGCATAGTTTTGAATGGTGGCATAGCCTTAAGTGTCTGGGCATGTTGGAGGTGACACCAGAAGTCACACTATTATTGCTGTTCTGCCATTACCACAGCCAACCTTCCTCACCACAGTGTTTTTATGCCAACATTGAGACAGGGTGGAAAGAACTGCCTTTTGGGTACTGCTTGCTATAAGGATTCCTAATAACCTCTCTAGCTGTAGTGAGAACAGGAGCTCTAGAGAAAAAGGCAAGTGAAATTCTTTTAAATGCTTGATAAAGCAAATGGGTTGTATCTTTGTTCCATAGAATACAGAGAAATTGAATATTTGTTTAAATATGACACTGACTTCAAATTATTAATATATATGTGTAGAGCGAGTTGCTACAACAGTGTATTGTCAGAACAAAGGTTCAAGGCACAACAAAAACTTTCAGCAAATGTCCCCCTTGTTACTTGCACAGTATAAAGTATCCTGAAAGAGCAAATAATCTCTTTGTCACTCAAACAGCACAAAGAGTCCAAAAGAACAGGGGAAGTCCCATCGTGGTTGGTCTTCTGGGATGGCCAAACCATTCCTTGTCAGGGTCAGTAGATGGCAGCTCAGCACGCTGCATTTCACCTCAGAAAAGAGAGACAAATCTATACTATTTGAGTGTGGTTTTTATCAGGGGTGAGGTGAAGGGATGTTGCCACTGAGGATTCCTGTTCTGATAAGCATCTGGAGCTGCCTGTTTCTGGGTTGTTCAAGGTCCGGCAGGGTCTTTTCATTAGACTAAACATCTCCCCCTGGTTGTAGAATGGCACACAACAGAAAAGGAGGGGGGTGGAGCAGAAGTGTGTTTTCGTGATTGTCCCAGAGAAGGAGGTGGGGGTCGGTGAGGTCTTGGAAATGGCCAATTAGCAGGTTTCTGTGACTTCCCTAACAATATGTACCTTGGAATCTACATAATTCATTCTGGACAGTATAAATTTTGTAAATAATAATAGCCTTTGTGGCTCTATATGGAAATTGGTACCACAAATAATTTTAAGATTAAAGCACATAGAAGAACATTTACTTACCGATTTATTTCTACTATTTTTTCCCTATTTCTAGTTGATTCTTAAGGCAGAATCATAATTTCTCTCAGGAAAACCCCAGAGTATTCTTTGATTCTTTGTGGCAGCTCATACACCTGTAATAAATAGTGAAATATAATATGGAAAAAAAATGTCTTTCATTAAATACAAAATATTGTAACTACCATTTATGGATACTTTCTATTTCCATAACTGAACTAAGTACTTTATATTTCCCCTATTATTGTGACAATAATGCAAACTAAGTGTTATCATTTCCATTTTATAAATGTAGAAACTAAGATCAAGAGATAGTAAGTATCTTCCCCAAGTTCTCGTAGACATACCTATTAAATGGCAATCTGAGTTTTAAAAGAACAGAATCATGTGACTTCCATTATGCCTGAACTTCTGTCTTGTGTTTCATGGAAAATATTTCCCAGGGATTTGTAGTTTTTTTTTTTTTTTTTTTTTCTGATGCAGACATTTCCTCCCCCTCCCCAAAGTTAAAAGGGCCAGGATGAACTAGAAATATGCCCTATGAAAAGCATTGCCATTTTGGGGATAAATCTCATAAATGAGAGGAGACATGCTAATGAGAAACCACACACAGTATAGCTGTCTAGGAAAATTCCAACTCAATTTCTGGCTGTAAGTCTGAGAATAAAGCTTCTGCTTGTCCCAGTTAAGCTCTGAATGCATATGCAGTCATTTCCCTTTATAACTCTCTGTGGACACAGCTTGTAATATCAGATCTGAAATGATATAAGTGGCTTCCAGTAAAATGAAGGTGAGGAAGCTATGGCCTAAGATATAAACGCTTTTGAAAAAACTTGTTTCCTTAAGGAGCTTGCCAATTTCCATAAGTAGTCAGAGGTAATTAAGCATCTTAATTAATTTGATCTTTATGGAATTTCCAGCATATTTTTGTATTGTAATCAGAACTAAATTTGAGTATGTGACTAATATCCCTTATAAAGCTTAGATTAGCATACATCCAAATGGTTTAGTTCTCTTTCAAGATGGAGATATTTTATTTGCAAAATTTTATCATGCAATTCATAACAACACAATGTTTATGCATTATTACAGGCATATCTCATTTTATTACACTGTGCTTTATTGTTATTTACAGATATTGTATTTTTTATAAATTGAAATTTTGTGGTACCCCATGTGGAAAAACTCTATCAGCATCATTTTTCCAAGAGCATATGCTCACTTCATGTCTCTGTCACATTCTGATAATTCTCACAATATCAGACTTTTTCATTATTATTTATCTGTTATGATGATCTGTGATCAGTGGTCTTTAACATTAATATTGTATTTGTTTTGGGGGGCCATGAACCACACCCATATAAGATGGCAAACTTAACCAATAAATATTGTGTATGTTCTGACTGCTGTCTCCCTTTCTTCAGGCTTCCCTATTCCTTGAAATACAACAATATTGAAATTAGGACAATTAATAGCCTTACAATATCCTCTAAGTGTTCAAGTGAAAGAAAGAGTCACATGTCTCTCACTTTAAATCAAATCTAGAAATGATTAAGCTTAGTGAGGAAGGAACGCCAAAAGCTGAGATAGGCAGAAAGCTAGGCCCCTCAAACCAATCAGTGAGCCAAGTATGAGTGCAAAGGAAAAATTCTTAAAGGAAATTAAAGGTGCTACTCTGGGGAGTGGATGTGGCCCAAGCAGTTGAGCACCTGTTTCCCACATGAGAGGTCCTCAGTTCAGTCCCTGGTGCCTCCTAAAAGTAAAAACAAAACAAGCAAACAGATGAAGAAACCAATTCAAGGGAGCCAACGTGGCTCAGTGGTTGAGCACTGGCTTCCAACATGAGGTCCTGGGTTCAGTCCTAGTACCTCAAAAAAAAAAAAAAAAAAAAAAAAAAGGTGCTACTCCAGTGAACACAGGGATAATAAAGCAAAACAACCTTATTTGCTAAAACGGTGAAAGTTTTAACAGTCTCTATAGAAGATCACACCAGCCACAACATTTCTTAAGCCAAAACCTAATTCAGACTAATGCCGTAACTATTCATTTTTGTAAGGGCTTTATATAGAAGCAAAGTTTGAAGTTAAAAGAGTTTGGCACATGAGGTTTAGGGAAAGAAGCCATCCCCATAACATCACAGTACAAGGTGAAGCAGCAGATGCTAATGTAGAAGCTGCAGCAAATTATCCAGAAGGTCTAGCTAAGATAATTGATGAAGGCAGGTACACTAAACAACAGATTTTCATTGTAGACGAGACACCCTTCTATTGGAAGAAGATGCCATCTAGTAGTTTCATGGTTAAAGAGAAGTCAGTGCCTGGCTTCAAAGTTTCCAGGGTCAGGCTGACTCTCTTGTTAGGGGCTAATGCAGCTGGTGACTTTAAGTTGAAGCCAATGCTCATTTACGGTTCTGAAAGTCCCAGGGCTCTTAAAAATTACGGTAAATCTACTCTGCCTGTACTCTCTAAATGGAATGACAAAGCATAGATGACAGCACATCTGTTTACAACATGGCTTACTGAATATTTTAAGTCCCTGTTGAGACCTTCTCAGCAAAAAAGATTTGTTTCAAAGTATAACTGCTCATTGACAAAGTACCTCATCACCCAAGAGCTCTGATGGAGGTATATAATGAAATTAATGTTTTTTCATGCCTGCTAACACAACATCCATTCTTCGGTCCATGGATCAAGGAATAATTTTGACCTTCATCTTATTATTTAAAAAATACATTTCATAAAATGTGGCTGCCATAGATATTGATACCATTGGTAGATCTGGGCAAAGTAATTGAAAACTTTCTGGAAAGTATTCACCATTTTAGATGTCATTAAGAACATATGTGTTACATGAGAGGTGGTCAAACTATCAACATTAATATGAGTTTGGAAGAAGTTGATTCCATACCTCATGGATGACTCTGAGGGGTTCAAGACTTCAGTGAGGGAAGTAACTAAAGATGTGGTGGAAAAAGCAAGAGAACTAGAATTAGAAGGGGAGCCTGAAGATGTGACTACATTGCTGCGATCTCATGATAAGATGTGAATGGATTTAGAGTTGCTTCTTATAGATGAGCAAAGAAAGTGGTTTCTTGAGATGGAATCTACTCCTGGTAAAGATACTTTGAACATTGTTGAAATGACAACACTAGAAATGTTGGACCAATAAAGCAGAAGCAGGGTTTGAGAGGATTGACTCCAATTTTGAAAGAAAGTCTATTGTGGGTAAAATGTTATCAAATAGCACCACATGATACAGAGAAATATTTTGTGAAAGGAAGAGTCTATTGATGTAGCATACTTCTTTGTCATCTTATTTTAAGAAATTTCCACAGCTTTCCCTCCTTCAGCAAGCAGCACCCTGATCAGTCAGTAACCATCAACATTGAGGCAAGACTGCACACTAGCAAAAAGATTGCTATAGCTGAAGGCTCAGGTGATGTTGAACATTTTTTATCAGTAAAGTACTTTTTAAAAATTAAGGTGTGTACATTGTTTTTTTAGACATATTGCTATTGAACTCTTAATAGACTACTATATAGTGTAAGCATAACTTTTACATGCACTGAGAAACCAAACAGTTCACATGACATGCTTTATTGAGATATTCACTTTATTGCGTCTGAAACTGAACCCGCAATATCTCCAGAATATGCCTGTACTTATTTGAAATATCACATCTCTGTCTGCTAGCAGCTAGGGGTTAAGCAGAACATAATAGCTTTTCTTCATTTTTATTTATTTTTTTGGTTTTGATGTTGCCACAAAATTATCATGTCTTAAGCACTTTATAGAAATAAATTATATTTTAAGTTTTGGGTATAAAATAACTGTTAATATAAAAGTTTATGTGTGAATGCGTTACTATGAACCAAATATATTGTGTAATGTATTGTTTGGTTCAAAAAAAAAAATTACATGTATCCATTACATTTAATTGAGAAATGTATATATTTATTCATCTGTGTTTACTTTTTAGTTTTTAATTGTTTATATTTTCAATTATTAATGTACAAAATAAAGTTAATAAAAAAGTTTATGCAATCTAGTAAGGCATCAATTTTAGAGAAAACTGCCAATCTGTGCCTGTAAATTTTAGCATTCAAGTTATAGTTACAAATTAATGGTGAGTTGATTAGTGAGTTGCTGAACTCCAAATTTCAATTTACCTAAGCACTTGAGAGAATCCAAATGATCTGAAAACCAGCCTGAGTTCCCTTTCTTTCTTTTGCATGACTCTGCTTGTAAGTCCTTTGGATACATCTGTAAGATTAAGTCTTTTCTTTCTTATTTGCAACTAAATCCATTCTTGAAATCATGACTGCCCTAGATTCATATACTATACTCTCACCTCCACCCTCCATCCCAGAACAATTTTTTTTCTGAGGAACACAGATTGATTTTATTTTCTTAAATCTATTTATTCATCCCCATAGGGGTGCTTTAAACCCTGTTTCCTAATTCTCATTTTTAAAACTTCCCTTCCTTTTTTTCCATCTCCAGTTGATAAATAAACTGACAAACCCTATCTTGAATCCCTGCTGGCTACCATCTTGGCTTTTTGAAAAAGTCTGAGGATTTCTTTGAAGGGAATGCATGGAGGTTGGAAGGACTGGGCTCCTCTGAAATTTTACTCCCTTGAGTAATTTCCTTAGTTATAATAGGGCAAAAAAGCAGTTATAGTTAAATACCTAGTGAAAGCAGAAACTAGTAAGCAAATAATTGATTTATTTCCATTAGTGCTGTTAGCCTCTAGTAGGTGGGATTCCCGTTCCCGAGTTCTGCTGAGCACTCTGAGCACTGGAGTCCTGAAAACGTAAAAGTGGTGGGAAGTTGAGCATGATCCACTACACTAAACATGGGGCTAGGAAGGAAAAAAATAAAATTCTGCATTTTATATATTAATTCCATGCTCATTCCCTCTTCTGGCATTTATGGGAGGGAAATTTAAAATCGCTTTTCTGTGCTTTTATTAAATTTTATTTTTTAAATTTATTTTTGAGTTATTTATGTTTATTGAAGTAGGGAGTAGCTGTATATATCTTGAAATGTTTATTCTTAAAGCTTTTGGAGGCAAAGGATTTTATTCAATACTTCTCCTATATTTAAGCAAGGTTAGAGCATATCTAAAGTGGCAGATTAGCTAGCTATGAAATTTATATCTATTGGTTTTAGCTATAAGAAGTAATCAAAAATATGGAAGCAAGGATATGAAGCCCTTAGTATTGTGTATTCTTGTGTTAGCTTTTATCATGCTATTTGAAAACAGTTACAGGCAATTCTTTTGTATTGTTTATGACAGACAACTAGATTAAATAATGCCGGTCCGTTGTTTAGGATCATATGAAATTTTGCATTTATCCCAGTACCCACCTTCAATATTGGAAAGGCCAACACTGTATTTTAGAGCAACAGAGGCTTCCTTTATGCCTTTTACTGATTCCACTGAGTTTAGACTCATTGCCTCAAGCCACAAGTGCCCATAAGAATGTAAGCATTAACTCCTCTATATCTGCTTTCCAAACCATTACCTATTTCAGCATTTCATGGTGCACAAATACAGGATTTATTCATTTATTAAATCTATTTATTGAGCATGTGTGATGTGTCAGGTATTATTCAGAGGACTGGGTATATAATGAACAAGATAGGACAAGATCCCTCTTCAAGGAGTTTACATTCTATTAAACATAAATAAATAAGAAAAAATAAGAATAGTGATAAATGTGACAGAAGTATAGGACTATTCATTAGAACTGTGTATTATAATATCTGGTTAGAGGTAGTGTTATCCATTCCCACTGTGGAAAACCACACATAGATACTGCTTTATTTATTCACCAACCAACCACAGCAGAGGAAATTGGGTTCAGTGGTCTTAAACATCTGTGCAAGTATCTTGATAGTATTTAGATATCCCTTAGCTAATTGAAAGTAGTGCTGTGAAAAGAAATAAACATATTCAGGCATATACTGTTTTCCAGTCATGTATTGGTGCTTTATTAACTCATTTGATTGTTAATATGAACCCGCTTTTATCATAAAAGAAAATGAAGGCCTGGAAGTATATATACATGGAATGGGATAGCCAGTATTCAACTTCCTGTCCTCTGCCTCCAGGGAGCGTGTAGGGTCTTCCTACTCTGCAACAGGCAGCCTTCAGCCCAGTCTTGCTGTCCTGGCTGATGAACCTCCATGTAAATAAAAGAAATTCACCTAGCTTTTAGGGCAAATTTTAGGGCAAAGGCTAATCTAGATAAATTAACTTGTGTGTCATCTGCAAAGGCTATTGTAACAATTTGCTTTTAGTTACTTCACTGATAGGGTCTACACATATTAGGAAATAGCAAAACTGACAGATCTTTACCTTTATTATTCTATTATTCTATTTGACACCAAGACTTTTTAAATTTGGAGATATGAAAATGACAGATAATAATAAATAACAGAGAAAGCCAAAGAAAAGAGAACACATTTTCATGCAGTAGGACAGTTTGAAACTTAATACTTAAGTAGAATTTTTATTGTGCTGGTAAACTTTTACTATCCATTTTCTTAAGAATTTCTCGTATTACTTCTCAAGATTCACTATTTTTCCTATATTTTTTTTCATCCACATTTACCAGTGAATTTAAGGGTTGGTAGGTATGAAATGAAGTGCATATTTAGGAAGAAAAGAATTGTGAGAATAAAGGAAATTATATCAAGGTGACATATAGTCTCCTTTTCTTTCTAATTTTCATTTTGTTTTGAAAATAAACTAGGTTAAGTAAATGGCAGTCCATAGTTGGAATAAGGTCATTGAAAAGCCATAGTTAAGAGAATTAGTACCATGGAAAATTCATTTTGTTCATAGTTTAAGTGGAGTTTTCATTTTACATTATTTTTAAGTAGCATATTTTAATTTTCATGAATTAGCAACAGGTGGAATTTAGATGCCTTTTTGTTGATTTACATTTGTGAATAGATTTATGGTATGCTGTCTGTTTAACAAATGATATAATTATGCCTACATTAAGGTTTCCAAATCCTTTGTTTCATATGAATTTTGTTTATATATATACAATTAATATATATATATATTTAATACTCTAAAAATGAAAGATACTTTTATATTTTAATGAGGCCAATATATTGCTCTTTTTCAAGTTCTACTTTTCATAAAAGATAAATTTTATTTCTTAAACCTAAAAAAACTTTTATTTACATTATTCTGTTTACTTTTATTTTTAAAGCTCTACATTACAGATCCATTTTGTACTTCTTCAGGTAATTTCTGATATTTTGAACCATGTCATTTCTAATGGAATTTGTATTTTTTTGCATGAACAGCATATAGATTTCTCTTGACCACAAACCAGGAATGGTCTGCATGCATCCCCCCTCATATATTATATTCCCACTTAACAAGGTATATACCATATGATTTAAGAATTAAAAGAGTAAATTCTAGCCAAACTTAAGTGACCTTACAATCTAGGTGGTAGGAAAAGAAATCCTTGTAAAAGGTATGCTTGTTTTTTAAACACTTCTGAGGTAATTTAGTTCAGATGCCTCAAATTAAAAATAGAATGCATAGATTCTTGGAATAGTTCAGTATGGAACATTATATCAAAGGGGTTAGTAGAAAGTGCTTTATTTTGTTATCTTCATCCCTTTCTATCAATACTTTCTTATTTATTTCTCATATAATTTTGCTTTGGTATACAATTTTGCAATTTTTCTCTAATGCCAAGAAAGCTTTTGTGGACAATAATTTTTTAAGGTGAAATTCTCCATTTGTAGATTGCTACTTATTATTTGGCATATCACTCTTATTTGGACATATTTCTCTCAAGATATTTCTTGATAAAGATATTTCATACTTCTCTCAGGTTATTTTCTATATCTGTTTGGTTTATTTTATTTTTCTTTCTTAATAGCAATATATAATTATTAATAATAATGTATTATATCTGTGTAGTGCATTATAGTTTTCAAAATATTATCACATATTCATTATGCTGAATGAAAGGAAACGAACTCAAAATCTTATGTATTGTATGCTTCCATTTATAGGCCATTCTGGGAAAGACAAAAGTATGGGGATAGAACACCAAATTAATGGTTGCCAGGGTGAGGGGGTGGGAGAGGGGTTGACTACAGAGGAGCACTGGGGAAGTTTTGGGGAAGATGGAACCTTTGTATTCTAATTGTAGTGGTGGTTTCAAAGCTTACAGAAATGTACATTAAGAAGAGTAATTTTACTCTATAAATTATATCTCAATTAAAGAAGTGAGAAAAGAAATGTCATACGTATTTTGTCATAGAATCCTTATATCAATTCCTTTTGTATTATCTCCATTTTAGAGACTAGGAGACCAAAACATTGGAAAAACTTGAGGGCTCACCCTATTGCCAGGAGTTAAAAAGCAGGATCCAAACCAGATCTTCTCATTCAGACTGAGCTTTGTTCACTCCATGTTGCCTCTGGATGAAACTGGATTTTCAAATTTAAGTTTTTAAATTAGAAGTTAGAAAAGCTGTTTATTCCTAGTTTGTGGGAAGGTAAAATCTCCAGTCTCTTAAATATAGGTGGCAGTTTGTAATGTATAATTGTTATATGAGAAGCCAAATCTGTTACTATCTTAATTCAGTTCAACCTGAACCAACCTAGAGATATGAGCTGAATTTTTCTGCCTCCTTTCTTCTCCAAGTGGGTGAGGAATGTTTGCAGCTATAGTGGGAGAGATGGGTAGGTACTTCAAGGTTCTTTCTTGAATGTGGCTGAGCCAGGAGGGGAAGTATTGGCTGCCTTGGTAAAACCTTTTCCTTGACCTGAGGCTGACCCAAAGCCAAGTGTATCTGAAACAGTAGCAGACAGTTACCAGAATGCCTAGTTAATCCTAACCTACATGCATACAGCAGGAATACATAATGTCATGAAGACTCTGAAATGAAGACACTAGTTTCTTCTGACTTTCCACTTATTTTCCGATAATTACAAAAAAGTCCTTTTTAATTTATTAGAGCTCGGTATTTGCTTTCATAAACGTAAATGTTCTTTAGGGCAATAAGAAATTGTTAAGTGCCGACTATGTATGCTTAGTATTCCACCAGTGAACTTATTTATCTTTGATTTGTTGGTTTTTATTCTTTATTGGATGTCCAACCCACTTAGAGCAATTATTTTAATGCTGAGCTTTATATATATACACTTCTCCCTGCCTTTCGTATTTCTCTGTGACCACTTACTGCACATTTATTGATTTCAAAATGTCTTTCAGATTCTCTCTTGGCAATTTGAATTTGTGCATCAGTGCAAAGAAGGGATTATATTTGTTTCCATGCACATGCTTTATGGGGTTATGTTCTTTTTTCAATAATTGTTTTACTAGAGTCAATAGAAGGCTGGTTAACTGTTTTTCATACTGTAATAGAATTTTTTTGAAGCAGGGAGAAAGTAATGGTGAAATTTAAAAATAAGCAAACAAAAGCCAAAGGCTTAGGATGCATATTTCCTCTAAGTACTCCGAACTTTGAAATCAAGCAATAGGTTTTTGTGTTGGGTGAGGAAATAGCTGCAAAAATAAAATGTGATTAAAAAATAGACCTGCTAGGCAGTATACATGCGAACATGCGTGAATGTAGGCATGGTAATATGCATTGAATTAGGGGTCAGAAGACTAGGATTTTGCTACTCCCTAAGTAAGAAGCCGTTTGACCTCTGTCTGCCTCTGTTTTCTTATTTCTCATATCTGCCTGCATGTCTCATTTGAGTATCTAATAAGATTAACTTTGTGAAAGGACTGTGTGAATTCTAAAGTTGTTAAGTTGTGAAATAGTATTTTAAATCCATGTGTTTATAGCTAGTTAATTGTTGATTTCTATATGATTCCAATAAAACTTAGGCCAGGGCCTCTGGATTTTAAAAAATCTTCTTATATTTGAACAGCCACATTTTCTCCCTTGTGGAGACTTGTACTCACTCCTCTGCAAGTTGTTGTAGGAGATTATTCACAGTCTGCCCAGGGAATTGTTATACCCATTGTATAACAGCTATACCAATGTGATGGCCTGTATACTGTGGCATTTGATACCTGGTACTTCCAAGTGCTTACCATATGTGGCAGGCATCCCCTATGTAAGCCACAAAGATGAGCTCATTTCATCTCATAATAGCCATGTGGTCAGTGTGTCATTGTTATTTCTATTTTACAGATGAAGAAACCAAGGCAAAGAAAAGGCACATTATTTATCACACAGGTAGTCCGTAGTAGAGCCACAAGTTAAACTCTCCAGAGCCCAAACACCTAACTACTATGCTGTACTGCTCTTTAATCATTTAATCAAGTGATTGGTTAAGTTAAATGATATTTATCTGGGGAAATATGTGAGTTATCCTCCATGTCACCAATGGGAAAAAGATGCAAGGTGCATACCCGTTAATACACATGTTTGAAGTCAGTAAGATTGTCTTATCATATGGGAAAAGGAAATAGTCACACCTTTGCAGTTTTGCAGTTTACATCTTGTTTGGACTATTGTTTGTGGGTAGGTAGTATTGGTAATCCTACTGCATGTTCTATGGTTAAAATAGATTTAAGAGTGAGAAATTTGTGCTAAATCGTGCATTGATTCTGCCAGATGCCAGGCTCTATTCTGAACATCGGACATTTATTGGTTAGTAATACAGTACCAGTGCCTCCGAGCTGCCTCCAGCCTCGAGGAGTGCAGTGTGACTTTGGCAAGACAATTTCTCATGTGGATATGAGACTCTTGTTCTATAAAATGAAGGAATTAGTTGAACATGTTATATTAATGTACACTAAGTTAATTCTGAGAGAAATGTAACATGATTAAATATAATAAAATAAAAATCAATGAAGTGAATACAGTCCTATCTGAGGTAATAGTAACACTTCTCAGACATTAAAGCATTTTTTGGTGTTTCCCTTTTGCACCAGTTTTTT